>CAEGAF010030895.1:0-75207 GCA_903067075.1 Micropoecilia bifurca | reverse complement strand
CACACACACACACACACACACACACACACACACACACACACACACACACACACACACACACACACACACACACACAAAAATACACATTTTAAAAAATAGTTCTGTCTAATCTAGTGAATATTAATAAACAAATATCCCGGCCCCGGATGCAGCCTGTGATGTTTGTTCCTTTCTAGCTGAAACAGCCGCAGAAACCGCTCGTTTTCCTGTACTTGACTTCCTTCTCGATCTCAGCGGCCTTGTCAGCGATCTCTTTTATCATATTGTGGAGCTGATCGTTCAGCGCTGCCTGATCCTTCAGCTCCTTCCTCAGGTTCTCCAGCTCGGTTTTATACATGTTTTCACTGTTGTAGCATTTTTCTTTGAGGGCCATGATCTCCTCCTGGAAGTCGTGCTTCTCGGCTCTTAGATGGTTTATGATCTCTCTATCGTTGTTGAGGTTCTCCTCCAACGTTCGCAGCTCTTCTCGCATGATCAGGACGTCGGTTTCGAACCTGGAGTTGGTTTCCAGTTGGGACACTTTGACCTCCTCCAGCTCTCTGTGCAGAAACGACTCGATCTCTTCACACGTTCCTACCTCAGAGGGAAGCAGAGACTCGTCATCGTTTGTCAGCAGTCCAAGATCTTCTCCCAGAGTGAGAGAGTCGCAGCCGTCGTCCTCGTCAAACCCGTCCAGGGAACTGGATGTGTCGCCCGTTTGATCCAGTATCATGTGCATGTTCAGAGAGATGGAGTTGTCCAGGTCCTGAGAATCCTCCATGGTCATCTTGGAGTCGCTGTCTGTGTTCAGGCCCTCCCTCAGCGTGTCCAGCTCCAGTTTCAGCATGAAGATGTCAGGCTGGTACTGGATCACCTCGTTGCTTGAAAGTTTGAATTCCAGCAGCTCTGGTTGGAGATAATTTGACATTTTTTCCTCGGAAACGGCGAGATCTCAAACGTGGAAAAGAACAGCAGCGACAGTGGCTGTTGGTTTGTGCGCTCTAGGTGGTTCACAAACCGCAATGAGACTTTGGAGTTGGTGACTTTGACATCAAAGGAACTGGTGTGACATCATCACATGATGTCACAGTGCAGCACATGTCATGGTGTTTCACTGTCGTCTTAGTTTTGTTCAAAATCAGCTGTTGTATAGTGAGGCCTTTTATTTTTGACAATAGTTTACATTACAGTAAGAAATGTATCTTATGATGTATCTTATAAAATAGACAGTAATAAGTAAAACATCAGAAATACTTTAATAATCTAAAAGGGAAATTATGCCTGTCACAATAAAAAGTTTGCTGCATGATAAATTGTCCCAGTAATTATTGCGATAAACGATGATATTGTTGTTTTTATAACATTTTCAGATAACACATTGATGATGACATCATAATGCAAATTTGCTCGTTTTAATTTAATTGAACATTTCACACTGGAACTGGAAGATATTTTAAATATCCAACCAGAAACGACAAATAAAATTAATTATGAATTCTCTCTAAACAGTTACCCTTCAAAAAATATTAATCTGCAGAATGAAAATTATTGAGTTCATTTCAATTTTCTGTGTGATTAATTAATTTATTGCAACAACTTTGTGCCAAGAGTTGATGGAGATGCTGAGAGTCCACGGAATAAACTATGTGAATTTTATATAATCTGTTAGTTAAATCAAGCATGATATGTTTTTTATACTTTAAATGTCTAAACCTGTTTTAAGTTTTAGTTCATTTGAATATGAGACAATGTAGCAAATGAAGGTCTTAAGCGATGAAGTTTCAGGTTGAATAAAACATTATACTGTTACAATCATTAATGTTTGCAACATAAAATATTGGCTACATCTAAAATAAACAGCATATGATGAAACAGTCAGTATTTAAAACATACTCATTTTCAAAATAAGACTCATAATATTAACTCCCTAACAACTTGTCTTCCATCTTGCGCTCTTGTTGAGCTGCCGTTCGTTAACGCACAGACCGGAAATTGAATTTTCAAAATAAAAGCATCAAATACCAAAACTAAAAGTTAATCTTAGATAAAACTAAGGAAAGGTGATAAGCGCCAAAGAGAGATAAAAACAAACAAAGAAGTTCATTTGGGGTTATTTAATAACTGTCGTAATTTTATTTTTATGTAGTTTAGGGTTTAACCAGCTCGTCCTCGTAATGCGCCAGGCAATAAATAACGATGGCACCATCAGATTCAGCACTTTTTCTGCCAATGCTTTCGCTTCGCAGCCATTAGAACGAGCCGTTAGTGTTTCCTGTTTGCGTTTCCATGAAAGCCTCAGCGATGTGTGGAGGTGTCCGCCGTCCGCCGCCCTCACAGCCTGCACGCCATCATCAAAGGCAGCGGCGCTTCAGAAGTTTGGGTCGAGCTGAGGGAGGAACAGGCCCTCCGCCGGGCGGCTCCACCTCAGCGGCTCTGCAGAGACTTTCAAACAAACGTCCAATCAGGAGCTGAGCTGCAGGCGTCACAATGCGGCACATTAACCCCGACACGGCGCCGATTCATCCTGCACCATCTGGCTCAGCTCAGACTCGGTGCACTCAGGGGCGTGTCTAGGTTTTTAGTGTCCAGGTCGGTCCTTAGGGGGCCACTGCAGTCTGAAATGACAACAGACACTGTGTCAACTGTCCATTGAACCAAACAAACACATGTTTGAGGCAACATTCATGCTAAATGACAGTGATAAATAGTGAGTAAAAAAATGATGATCCCATGTATGTACATGTAAGTTAATATGTAATGTCTCATTTTTAAAAAGTAAAGTTGAATCAGCAAAACAACATGTTTCTCATATAACAGAAGGAGTGTTTCATATCTGCTGATATGTAGTGCAGACAAAAGTTTTTACAATACAAAGTGACAAACATTTTTCCATAAGTGAAACAAACAGTCTGCCACATTTTCATCAATATTTAAGTATTATTGACTTTAAACATCCTCCTATTTCATGTTTTGTCTTATTTCAAGTGCACTAAGATATTTGGACTAGAAACCAGACCAAAAATACTCGGTACGATTTTGTGTTTTTGCAGTGTATTAAAAATGATTTTATGTCCTAAATTATGTAGATTTAACAAAAAAGCAAAATAAACACGTAAGCGGGTGAATACTGTGTTTTAAAAGGCTCTTCCTAAATGATGCTGTCGGACGGTTCTGCTAAAATTCAAACCCAAAATATCTGAGAGGTTTTCCATCACACCTCTGCTTTCATCTCCATTTCAAAACTGTTTGAAAACGGCCATTTTATCACCTGCAGCACCGAATCCGACTCTGCTTACTGTCACTCCCACAAAGCTTTTTATTTAAAACCAGAAATAAAAACACCATCAGTGACTGTGCATTAGAGCGAGTGCATCTGTCTGGATGTGTAACTGCAGAACCAATGCAGTTACAGGGACGTCCTGTCACCTCTAACTGCCTCTGAGAGTCATTATTTTATCTGCAGATGGAACCCAAATCACAGCGCAGACATTATCTTTCACTTACGTCTCAGAAAATCTCATCAGACGCCATCAGGGTTATGAAATCAGGCGTTTCCACGGCGTCACGTGCAGAGATGAAAAGAGGTTCAGTTTGAGCTTCGTTTGGTTCCATGGGAAACAAAACGAGAAGCAAACACTGTCAGTACAGTAAAATATCCTCAGAAAGTTCATTAATAACTGCATGATTTATTCAAAGTAATATAACTTACTTTCTCAGGAAGTTATTGAATTAGACTGACAAAAAAAACATGAGATAAATCACAAAATTTCATTGCTGAAGAAGCTTGATATTCATGAACTGTTGCCTTCCAGTATATTGCAGGAAGGAAAGTTAAGCAGAAGGAAAACATTTGTAGCCTTTAGAGGGAGTGTGAAGCAAAGGCCACTGGAGGAAATTGATCTGATGAGGCTTCCGTCTGCCGATGAGCTTTATGGAGGTGCTGGTTTCATCTCCCAGCTGGACCTGGTACCAACTCTCACAAAAGCAACCAAATCACCATGGCAACAGCAGAAAGGAGTCCTGGCCAGAACCACATATACAATCTATGAAGTATTATCAAGAGCAATATGAGCTGAAGGTTCTGTCAAAGCAGCCTGGGCTTCCAGAACCACAGCAGAACCTCAGCAGGTTCTCCTCCACTAGATTCACTCAGATCTTTTAATTTTTGTTCTTCCGTTTGGGTTTCCACTGCTTCTACCCTGCCAGCATGCCTAGGTGGGCCCCATGTGGGGGAAAGGAGGGCTGATGTATGGGTCCCATATGGGTTTGCCCATGTAGGGCCACAGCCCACATGGGCCCTACACGGTCCCTAAATGTACAAACCCATGTGGGCCCACCACCATGTAGGGCCCATGTGGGCTGTGGTCCCACCGTGGAACCCACGGACAAACCCATATGGGGCCCACCTGGTCTGCCCTCCTTTTCCCCACATGGGGCCCACCTAGGCATGCTGGCAGGGTAGGAACAACCAAAAAAAAACCACCCAGCTTGTTTTTAGCAATAAGTTCATATTTTGAGTTAATGTTCAATGTTTTAATATTAAGTTCATGTTTTCTGATGTCTAGTAGGCCTAACCTGTTACCTGGCAACCCAAAAGGAGAGATCCTAAAAAACAACCCATTCTGAAATGAGCTGAAACCAGCCTAAAATCTCATCATCTGAATGATTTTGTGCAAAAAAAATTTAACATGTTTTATTTAGCTCATAAAACGAGCACAACCTGTTCGAGGAAGCATACAATATAACTTTTATACTTTTATTTTTTTAATCTTTCTGCATTTTTTATTTATTTTTTTACTTAAACTGAGAATCCATCAGAGCATCAAACGATAATTTATCCGACTTTAAGCAGCAACTCAGCAGATTTCACCAATAAACACGCAAAGATTATTTTTTATAGATATATGTATATATTTATATAAGTTTGTTGGCAGTTATCATCTAAACTTAGCCGTGTAGACGTGTTTGAGGAGGCGTGGGCGCCGGGTGCTTCATGAGGTCTTCTTCTTCTTGACACATTAGAATTAGCGCTAGCCGAGGCTTTAGCTGGAGGAAAATAACCGACTGTGATGCAGTGAAACTTCTAAAGAGGTGGATTCACGCTTCTGCGGCTTTGACCTCACAAACCGCTTTACAGAGACCGTAAAACACGCGACGAGATGCTTCACTCGTATTTTCTGAGTCTGTAGAGTCACTTTGGACAATTGAAAACAGGATTTAATCATATGTAAGCAGATGAATCAAAGTGTTTTACTGTTTATCTGGTTTTAAATGGATACAGAGGTAACCAATGACCAGACCAGATGTAAAATACAGATTTCTTTTAGACGACTTAATTTCCCTGTTTTTCTCTCAATTTATACAAAAGTTTACTTCTTTCACAAAGTATTAACCAAATTAACAATAAATATTTAATTATTTTTTAAATATTTACCTCTAACCCCCACACCGTTCACACACAAGCCGACAATAAAGACCGACTGACAGCCATTAGAGTTTTAACACGTGTTTATTTTTTGCGTTTTGTGCTAATTACTGTAAGAAAGCTACTCACAGAATCTGAAAGAATCTGCTTTGTAATCTCCCAGAATCCACCCGACGTCCGAAAAGTTTTCATTTCCAGTAAGAAATCTTCAAAACGCTTTAACAAATTCTATAATTTACTTAAAAATTTGGAAGTTAACAGGATCACAGAATGCAAAAGTATATTTCAGATGAAATCTAGAACGTTTGACCCTGGTCAAAAACAATTCTGCCAAGCAATGAAAAACTGCTGAATTCAAGAAATAACTAAACTTCTCTTTAACTCTATTTAACCCGAAACAGGAAAAGTTTAGTTGGAATTCAGGCGACTGACCAAATAATTGCACATTTTGGCATTTAGGAAATTCAGTTGCTTAATGGAAACACACCAATGATGAAAAACTGAAATTTTGCACAGATTCAGTGAGAAACAAGATGCTATATGTCTTTTTTTATAGAAATATCTGGTTTCTTCATAAAGACTTAAATATTTCTAAAGATGCTCCTTTCAGAATCATTTTCCAATTAAACGTATTCAGTCTAATTCCTCTAATTCAGACTCATGTTTCAGTGAATTTTGCTTTAATGTTCTGCAGATAACGATCCGATCATCTGTTTCTACATCCACAGATCCTTTGTCTTGCTTATATCCTTCCCCTTTTATCCTGTGAGTTTCTGTGATTTATATCCCGACTCGTCACGCTAACAATACGGTGAAAGTCGCATAAAAACAGCGGTCCTCACTGCCCGGGTCGCTTCCTTCTGCTCTTTCAAGGCCGACAGAAATAAGGATTTTTATTGACTGACAGGGAGCAGAGGAGCCATTAGACTGCGGAGCTGAGAGGCAACCACGGGGCGATTTCAATTACTCCGCTCTGCCCTGGCAGGAAGTCCCCACAAACAGATAAAACAACAATCAGGGCAAAGTATGTGGTGGAGTTCTGGGAACATAATGTAGATTTTGCACATTTTTTACCTCTTTCCTGCAACAAGCTATTGCAGAAAGGGAAAAAAAAGTAGTAAATCAAAAATGTCTGAGCATGAAAAGTTGAAAACTTGCTAGAAATAAATCAAATTGTGAGATTAATCTCAGAAGGGATCTAGAAGCATGGACATTTTTGAGTTTTAAAAGGCACAATTTTGACATTTGGAAATATTTTGACTTTCAAAGTAAAAAAAATTCAACTTTTGAAATTCTTATGTTTTGTGTAGAAAATTTCTGGAATGAATCTCAAAATTTCAGATGTTTTGCTAGGAATTTTTCAACCTACCAAGCGCCGAATATTCTGTTTTTTTTATTTTGAAAATGTCTTAAGTTAATCTAAAAATTTAAACTTTTTTCTCAAACAAATTTTCTAATTTTGAAACTGAAATTTCTTTGTTTTTTTTCTAGATAATATCAGAAATTTATCTCCAAATTTCGGAGTGTTTTTGTGGAAATGTTACTCCTTTTTCCGCTATTCTACAACGCTCTGATTGGTTGTTAGCTAAGAATCTAAAATCGGTTAATATTTTCCAGACATTTGCCGGCTTTAGCTGTTTGTCTTTGCTAACCAGGAACAGTCAAGATTCGACTGACGTTTTCAGAGAAAATGTGACGTAGCTCCTCCACCTCCATCTATTTCCTGGAGGACATTGAGCGCTCAGGTTTTAGTCAAAGCCATTTTGCTTCACATTGTCTCTGCTTGAACAGATAAATATTTGATGCTGCACAGTTTGACAGCTCAGCCGTCCATCTTTTGAAATGACTTTGTCCCAGAGATCCGGGCGCCATTCGGGTTGGGCTCTACGCCGCGCGCAGGAGGGCCCCTCCATCTTATCTCTACATAGCACAAATGGATGTTGAGTTAGCATCTGGATGGAGGATGATGAATTAATCAGTGTGGGAGGAGAATAAAGTGACAGGTACTCAGCACCTAAAACCTTCCAGCTGAGCTGTACTTGTTCTGATTCGTGTAGATTCGGCCTGTAGGAGCCGGTCTGAACGCGACGCGGAGAGAAGACGGCATCGTTCAACTGTGTAGAGTTTTTTTTAGCTGATGGCAGATGGGAAAAGGAAGGATAGGCAGGAAATAAGATGGCAGCTCATTAATCAGCCCAATAACCTCACACTGTCTGCTAATTTCACCTTCTTCTCTGAAACCTTTCTACAGGTTTGTGCTCACATTGGAGCAGGAGACTTTGTTTTTAAAATTAAAAACATTTTAGGACTAAAAACATGAACTGAAGGATTTTGTGTCGGTGTTGTTCACTGATTTGATCCTCATCCTGATGTTAAATGGATCTGAATCAAAATAACAAGTCGCACATCATCTACCAGACCAACAGCTGGATTTAGTAGAAATGATCTTCCTGCATGTTAAATATTTTATTACTAGGAGTATCAAAGTAATAGAAAACCAACAGATCCAACAACCATAACACCAGTGGTGTCCAAGCTTTTTGTCACTATTCAGTTAGGAGCTAAATATTTAGTTTGCTAACTAAGTGCTTATTTAGCTCCAAAAACATCTAGCTATGTAGCTAAACATAACTAAATGCATTGCTGTATTTCCTGTAGGCAAACCCAAAGTGGAGCTGAGCTACGATAAGATGTACACTGTGACGAGCCGGGTGACGTTCGCCGTCAGTAAGGAGGACGACGGCGTCCCGGTCATCTGCATCGTGGACCATCCTGCGGTCAAGGACTTCCTGGCGCGCAAATTCCTGGAGGTGCAATGTGAGTCCAGCAGCTTCCCACATATAATCCTGTTAAAACAAAAAGCCTGGTTTTTATTTCCGTTTTGTTTCCATAAGTGTTATAAATGCAGTCAAATACCTGTTTTCACTTCACCTTAGTGCCCTTTCTGCATTAGCAGCTCCACTTTTTAAAGAGGGCTTCTGTGGAAGCAGCATAATTCAGCAGAAAGCTTCTGACAGTTGAAGAAGGCTTTGAACGCTGCTTTTGTTTTTAATAACAATGCTGCATTCTGTAAATGTTGCATCATCCAAATATTCAGCACCGCAGTCCATTGTTTACTTTAAAAATGGCTCCTTTTACGGCGTTGAAAACAGACAGAGCAGAACCAAGAGGAAAACCAACCAGGCAAAAAGTATGTTTCAGTCTGATGTTCAGATTTGTAATAAACCAGTTTTCATGTCTTTATCACTTCAATCTTTTTGATTTTTTTAATTGTAACCTTAATTTTTTTTTATTGGAGGTGAAACATTTAAATAAAAAACAAACAATAAACCAAACGTGGCTAGTAGGTTCACTTATCCGTCATCTACAACTATGGTGGCATATCAGGGCCATTATTTATTTTTAAAAAATTAAGAAACTCAGAAATTTTGTGATTACTTTCAGAAATTTTCTAGAGAAACAAGGAAATTTATGAGTTTATGAGTAAAATAGAAACATTTGCAAGGAAAAAAACCTCAGATAACACCAGATATTTTTTAGAAAAACATTTTCATTTCTGAGTTTAAAATTCAAAAATCATTCAAGAAAATACTCAGATTATTTAAATTAAATTTGATTTCCAAAAGTGAAACATTTCCTTGAAAAACGTCATTGAAAAACATTGAGATCAACCTTAGAAATTTTATAGAAAAAAACAAGGACATTTCTCTACTGCAAAAGTCAAATATTTGCTACAAGAAACTCAGAAATCTTTATATTAATCTCAGATATTTAATAAGAAAAACATAAAAGTCACTGAATTTAAAAAGTCAAAAATTTGCTTGAAAAGTCTGAAATTCTGAGATAAATTTCAGAATTTTCCAGAAAAAACTTGGAGATTTCTTTGTTTCAAAAAAATATTTGACTTTGACTAATCTCAAAATTTTTTTTGGTGGAAGTTTACTCTTTTCTCTATCTACAGTGTCTCTTTCATGCCACTATACTCATCAGAGGGAAATAAAGATATATACTCACTGATTTGTTGAAGGCCAAATCTCATCAGATTACATAAATGTGAGGTTTCCTAAGCAGAAAAGTCATTTTAAAATTCAGTTTTCTTTGAAGATTTAAAGTCAGTTTCATGTTCCGGTGGAGATGAGATCAAAAGTGTCTGATTGCATAGAAAAATCTTTGTCTCATCCAAAAAATCTTTGGATTTCTATAATTATTAATCAATATACAAAGTGCGAAAGCAGTCTGAAAAAATCTGGAATTAGATTCCAGTGTTTTCCAAATCTGAATAATATGAGAAAACAAATTAAAAAAAATTATATTTCTGATAAATTCAGGACAATCCTGGAGGAAACTCAGTTTTTCTCAAGTTACGTTTACATCTGTAAATATTCATAAAATATAAACTAATCAGTTTCTATGATCTGATTTGCAGAAATGTGTTTAATTTAGGGGTAGAATGTTGATTTCCTCCTTTTTTTTCACTTTGAATCCCCAACATTTGATCAAAGTTGTTCTCACTGCATGCGAGTTGCTCCCAGTTTGAGCTGGAAAACTAATCACCCTCCATCCATCAGGGATCAAACAGCAACACTCGCACTTTTGACGCGTTGCGAGTGAAAGAGGAACACACCCCGGCGAGTTCGTCGACATCAAAGCGCATCCGTGTCCAAAAAGGACAACACGTAGACAAAAAAAGACGTCAGGCCTCCGCGGGGGGCGGCAGCCGCGCCATAAAGAGAAAACCTGATGAGGACGAACACAAAGGATCCACCAGCCAACCGCTTGGAAATATTCACCACGATCAGACCAACTTCTGCAACCTTTACACCCTAAAGAGACGTTTTTACTCTCAGACCAGACAAATGAAACTCCAAAATGTTGCATTGCTTTTTGAAAGCATCCACCTTCTAGCTCTAGATGCATTTACTGTATGAAATGTGCTGTTATTTTTAAAGAATCACAATTTTCTTTCTAGCCTGAGGATTTAAAGTTAAGATGAACATAAAATTTAGCTAAATTTTGCATATTTTTTTTCTGTGGGATGGAAAATGATCACAAAGCTAATAGATTCCAACCTAATGACAAACAAACCGACGTAAAAACCTATTACTAGTACTTTCCAACTGAAAGAATCATTTTACTCTCACACCAGCCAAATAAAACTCAAAAATATCACACAACTATTGAAAACAGACAACTTATAACTTTAGATAAATCTACTATTGGAGATTTTATTTCTATTTTTAGAATTTAAAGTATAGACAAACATAAAATGTAGCAAAAAGAAGATGGATATGCATTTCTGTGGAATGGAAAATGAGGTAAAATATAGAAAAAAGCACATAGATTCCAACTTATTCACTAATACTAATAATACCACAACATTTATTTGTGGAAACTCAATGCAAATCTAGTGTGAATAAACTTCTAAAAAAACTGTTAAGAACCTGCATTAAAAAATGCACTCACCAATTAGTGCACACAAAGCAAACATTGCAGACTAACAGGATGTTCAATAATTTCTCAGACATGCATGAAAGAATCAGTGTGCTTTTGATGAAGGAATAAAATTATAACATGATGGAAAGCTCAGAAAAAGTTGATTTTACATGACACTGGCCCTTTAAGGCTGTCAGGGAAAGTCAGGCCAGCATAACTGACCTACTTCCTGCTTTCTCAATGTTTTTTATTATTATTATTAAAACCCTGTTATCTAGCTGATAGTGAAGATGATCTTCAGTCTTTGTGTCAGCACCGCAGTCCATTGTCTATCCTGAATCAATGCATAGCAACGACAGATGTCACGATAAGTCATGTGATTCCCAACCTATAAACACACGTCAACAGAAGCTCACTGAAGGAACCGCAGGCTGTCAGAGCGACCTGGAGACGCCAGGCGTCCTTCATGTTTATGGATCTGAGATGACAAGGTCAGACGAGTGGAGGCAGGAAAAAGTTGCATTAGAGTCTGAACTGCATGAAAAAGCCAAAGGGCTGCTGAGCGGATGCTGGTGAGCCCACTGAGCTGGCGGCTCGCCCGCCTGCCGTCCGTCAGCAGGAAGCGGACAGACGGACAACCAGGCTTCTGTTGTTTATGGCTGAGGAGGTCGGACGGCCTTTTGTGGAGCTTTACTGCCGTGGCTCAGGCCTGATTAAAAACGCCAGGATCAAACAGGAACCTTTAGGCCACAACAAGAGCGGTTTACATTACCAGCAGGAAGTTATGATTCCTCCTCTCAGCAGGCGTTCAGATCAAACCCAGATATTTTTCTCTTTATGAAGAGCTGGATCAAATCTGAAAACTATTCCATTGTGTGTTTATCAGAAAAAAAGATGTATTCAGTACAGAGCTTCGTAAAAGTATGTACACCCCCTGAACTCGTCACCAAACACAGACTTCAGTGGATTTTATGTGATGAACCAACACACCGCAGGTGGAACAGAGTGATCCTTGTTCTTCTGGGGTTTGTTTTCACCAGCTCTGAACATCTACAGACCGAATCTTTGGTCCATTCTTCAGAAAACAGCTCAAAGTCACTCAGATTGCCACAGATTATTGATTGGATTTGGCTCTGGACTTCGACTAGGCATTTTAGCAACAAAGCAACTCAAAGTTGTTTACAACACAACACAAGAAGAAATATCTCTTCTCTTTCTGCAGGATGTCTCCTTTATGGGATGGTCATACCTCCCTGCAGTGGTGGGAACTCTTCCGCTAATGTGCTAACAGCAGAGCTAATCTTTAGCTCTGCCTCGGCAGCAGGGGTGATGTCACACATTGTGCACGAGAGCCCAGTCAGGGCTACACAGCTCCACACTCAGCTGGTTCTCACTGTTTTCTAAAGACAAAAACAGTTTGATTATAGAAGCTGCTGTTTGCACCTTATGCTAGCAGTTAGCATTCTATGCGTTTTTATCAGTGTAGCTTCAGTTTTACTCTGAGACTACCAACATTTCCAAATGCCCCACATGATCCGTGATGGTTGAATGCTTAAAGTAAGAGACCAGAACATTTTGCTTAGCCTTCCTGTTATCTGCAGAAGTTCCTCTCTCTGATGCTTAGAAACGTCTTACAACTTTTCTGCTTCCTTTAACTTCACCTGAAGCTGCTTCCTGAGGCTGAAAACAACTACAGTTCAGTGTAGCAACTTCACACTGAAGAGTGTTATGTTTGTGAAGTAGAAACTTAACTGTTGTGCTTTTACTGACAGGAATAAAGTAGGGTTTTTTGCTTTCTGACCTACCGATCTTTGAGCTTGCCACTAAAGACTTTTTTCCTAAGTGTACTTGATTATAATTTATAATGATGTAGTGTTTAGTGTATTCTTAGAAAACATTTTGTTTGGAATATCTCAAATAAGAAGCGTATCACCCTGGAATGTTTGCAGTTTAGCTTTGGATTTATCGGCTGCTCCATCTGTTGGATGGAATTACATATTAATCTTTCCAAAATGAGGCTTAAGTTCTGGTTAGATTATAACATCTTCTTGTTTGGTCCCTCTCCCAATGTAATATGTCCACAGTTTAAGCTTCTCTGGCTCTGAAGCGCCATCTTCTGTTTTCCGGTGGAACTTTTCCTTTTGCCCTTTGCAGGCTGACTTCTGGTGCGGCCCAGCTAACATTTTGACCCCTAAAGGTTTAGTCCATGCTTTGGTTTGCGGTTTGTGTAGAATCCGTTTAGGATGCAGCTCCAGAACAGCCGTCCACGGTTCAGAGAGCAGGAAGTGTAGAGGAAAAACGCCTTGAATGTAATTTTATTGTTTATGTCAAGCTGATTCCACCGAGACTAAGCTGGTGCTGCTTGTTGTTTTTGTTGGTTTGTCAATAAAGGTTCCTTTGAGCAGCATAAAATTGACCACCTCTCACTCAAACGCAGCTGAGGCGAGTCATGGATGTTGCTCTGATTGTTGCATCTTTTGTTATGTCTGTTGGGAACCTCAGATTGCTTGCTCTGTTTGCTTGAAGCAGCAGCTTTTCCACACATTCTGCAGGAGGGGCCTTTAGCAGGACGCTAAACGTTAGCAGTCAGTTCCGCTGGAATGGGCTTCCTCGTTTTGCTTTTCATCTTTTAAAGAATGCAGATTCTTCATCGTCTCTGATTCCGACCTAAAAACCAGTAGACGCTGTAAATGTACACGAAACTTTCAATATTCTGCTAAAAATAAAAACATTTTTTGCAATTGTTTTTGTGAAAAAATTCCCGCAATTTTGCAATTATGGCGTTTCGTGTTAAACAGGAAACAAATTTAAAATCACGTAAATAAATTTGTTCAAGTTCAAAAACATGCAGCACCATCTTGCTCCCACCACTTCCTGCATTTTTCTTGCAATGACTCGTGTGATGTGGAAATATGTTTCCATTGTAATTTTGTGAAATAAAAAAAAATGAAGAACACCTCACTGCAGGGCAAAAACTTTTTTTTCAAATTTATTTTCATAATTCCAATTTGCTTGATTGTTTGGTAAATAGAATATTTGTCTCTAGAGTTCAGTTGTCTTGGTGTCTGGCTCAACACAAGAAGTTTGGTTTAACTTGCCATGATGTGATTTTTTTTCTTTGTATTGTACATAAAGTACAATTTTTGGAGCTATCAAGCCTTGTGGGTCTGTTTTTCCTCTTCCCGTGTCTTTTTCTTCTGAGTCATACAATCTTTTCTTGTTTTTCTCTCGTTTCAGACAAACCAGAGGTGAAGATTGTGGTGGAATTTCCTCAGGGTTTAACAAGAGAAGGAGAAAACCTGGAGCTGACGTGTCAAGCCAAAGGCAAACCAAAGTAAGTCACTTTCAAGCACTTTTTTCAACCAATCAGCTTTTTCCCAGGGGGGCCATGGCCCCTCCTGCCAACCACTTGGAGACGCCACTGCTTTTGGCTGCAGAGTTTCTGCCGGATCTCAGATGATCTGATATGAGAACGATTTTAACACATCAAAGTTCAAACTGAAAACCAGCAACAGAACCTGGAGCGAAAGCTTGGATTTGATTGGCTGAAGAAAAGGTGTCATTGGCAAAACCTGTACATCCATCCATCAATTGGTCCAACATCCATCCATTCATCGGTCCAACATCCATTCATTCATCGGTCCGACAACCATCCATCCATCCATTGGTCCAACATCCATTCATCCATCGGTCCGACAGCCATCCATCCATCCATTATTCTATCCATTTTTCCAACATCCATCAATCCACCCATTTTTCCAACATCCATCCATCCATCCATCCATTGGTACAACATACATCCATCAGTCCAGCATCCATCCATCACTCATTGGTCCAACATCCATCCATCCATCCATCCATCGGTCCAACATCCATCCCATCCATCCATTGGTCCATCAACCATCCATCAGTCCAACATACATACATACATACATACATACATAGGTTAAAAATACATCCATTTATTCATCCATCCATCCATTGTTCTGACATTCATCTGTCCGTCCATCCACTTATCCATACATCTATCCATCCATCCATTGGTCCAACATCATTCATTCTTCCATTCATCCCTCCTACAGTTCAATAATCCATTCATACATCTGTTCCTCCCTCTGTCCATCCGTTCACCCATCCATTGTGTAGGAACCTCCGGTGACATCATCTTAACCATGTTTTGACATAAAAACGGTTCAGCTTTGTTTCAGTGAAAATCCCCACTGAAAAACCTGAATGTAGTTTAATTTATTATAAAGTGTTAAGCACATTGATCTTAATATTGTGTTTAAATAGCTGGCAGCAAAGTCATATCAGGCTGCATGAATCTTTCAAGTTTAGTGTTATTTATTAAGCTTTATTTTCCTCTTTCTTGTTGAAATCAGGGACGATTTTCTTTTCATCTGAAAAAGCTCAAGGCAGCAGCCGTTTAAGTAAAAATGACGCCATAAAATAAAGATTTTTTTGAGGAGCATGGTAAGAAGTTTTCTGTGTTTTACCTTGAGTTATTTCTCTGACATACTTCTGCGTGCCAGTGCTGAATCATTCTCCGACTCGGGAAGAAAATTATTTTTTTCCTCTCTTTATAGGAAGCAGTTAATATTAAATAACTCAGCACGCAGCTGCTCGGTACGTACAGTATCTGTAGCAGCTCATAAAGGAGATAAAATATTTCCTCTGTTCCTCTGGGTCTACTGAGTGAGAATCTATCACATGCCGGCCTTAATACTCAGCTCTAAACTGTCTGCTTCACTCTGCTGCTCTACTGCATTTTCAATGTTATTTCTTAGCATTTTCTACCTAATTTTCCTGCTTCATTGTCGTTTATTGACAGCCTCTGAAGCCTTCAGAAGCTTCACTTTTTTGTTTTTAAACCCTGCATAGAATAATATTCTTAATATTCTGGGCATGCAACCTCAACTTGTACATTTTCAGGTCGCAAAAAATCATTTAAATATGCAGAAATTACAGTTTTAATGTCCATTTGATGCTCCGAAAACAGCGCTATGAAGCAAACGTTTTCCCACATTTTAATGAGATATTATGCATGTATTTATGAAAAAGTCTTCACACATTTATGTATATTTGTGTAAATTACATCCCAATTAAGAGTCGTGGCTTTCATGAATTAAATATTGTTCGCTAAACTAGTGGCAACTTTTACTAAACTTGTTTTTAATTTGTTCAACTGTCAACACTTACACCATAAAATCCTGTTGCTGTTGAATTAATAATTGATAATCTATGTTATTTTTTGATAATGTTACAGTAACCCTCTGTTTTGACGGTTAATCACATAAACCAAGTATCCATGAAATGGTTTGCAGTTTTGTTCAGTTTCTTCTCTTTGATAATTACAAACGTACAGCATGTTCCCATGAAGCTCTGGAGTATTTCCATATTAATTTAGTTTTGTTTAGTTCTAATGACTAGCCCTTCAAGCAATTACAAATATGTATAGAGTGTATTTAGATTTCTTGTTGCGGAACTTAGATTAAAACATATTTAAAGCCAAAACATAGGAAACCATAAAACTGTTCTGTTTATCTGAGGTGATTTACAGATTTGCACTCTGCTAAAATCTGACTCTCTTGCTTATTTTTAAATCATATGTTGTGTCGACGATTAGCAACCTAACTAGTTAGCAACCACAGCTAGTTAGCAGCCATTCTACCGCTAAGCAGCACAGATCATACTTCTCAGAAAAATGGAGCGAGTCCTCTTCCTCCAAGCTGGAGGTCTTCACAATTAAACCTTTTTGAGTTGTGTGCCTCTGGTAAGGCAGAGTTTGCCATTTCACACCTTGTTTGGCCTTTTAGAGGACTAACTCTTTTTCAGAAATGTCAAAAACCAACTTAAGTAAGTGTAAAAATCAGTTTATGTTTTAATTTTGCCATTTCCATTAATGTTTAATGAAGCAGTACTTCAAAAGGTGCTTAAAACTTTTGATGTAAACACATCTAGTGACAGCACAGATCCCTCCTTCTTAGCAAGCAAGTAGCGACAGTCTACAGATAACTACTGCAAGCTGTTGTCATTAAAGCAATCCCTCACATGGAGCAAGCATGTGGTGACAGTTGAAATGAACAACTTCCATTTAACAGGAAGAACCTGACGAAAAATCTGGTTTGAGTTTAGATTTGCAAATTGGTAAATTACAGATATAATATTGTTGCTATGGCCGATAACCGATATTTGCCAATATTATAAAGATTGTATTACCGTTTCAAAACCGTAGGAAAGAAGAGCCCAGAAACAAACGGCAACAAGATAAAGATAAATAAATTACTGAACTGATTCAGATATTTTAAAAATATTGATCGGTACCGATGTTAGTGCTGATGTATTGTGCATCCCTATAACAATACATAATTATTACTGGCATTTACAAATTATTACATAAACTCCTGGTCTTTCCATCTGTGACGGTATTTTCATTTTAAAGGATAAAATTGCTACTTACAAATTGTCAGTTACACAGTTAATGTACTGTCTGCAGCTTTAAGGAATTCAGCATCCATATTGATAAAAAAACAAGTTATATATTTGACTTCTTTAATGTGACAGCCTTAAGTTTAGCAACCGATTTTTTTTTACCTTGTCCTCAAAACTGAAAAAAAATCACTTCTTTAAACACAGCGTTTTCAAAAGGAGTTTCCATCGAGGATGTGAATGTATAAACTGTTTTGACAAATTCAGTTAAATGTTGAGTTGTAGCAGAAACAGTTGAATCTTTTTTTTCCCTTCGTGTTGGAAACTTACTGAGGCTTTTATTGATGATAATTGATTCCTGCAAATGTCTGTCGGTGTCGTGTGAAAGCTCCTGCCCGTCTCTCATTAGGCAGCCATTTCGTACGTTTCAGTGGCGAACGCAGGTGTTGGTTTGCTCAGATGACAGGTCTGTGTGATAGGAGATGTAATGGAGTGCAAATACAGCCATTAGCGAACCGGGAAGAATAAAAGAGCTAGCGCCTCGGGCAGAAGTCCCGCTGGACGGTTGAGGCCTCCGTATAGCTGGCAGCGTTTGCGTCGCTCCTGTTAATTTGTTGACAAGGCCGATCAGATCCAAACAGAACAAAACAATCATTGGATGATGGTGGAGTTGTGAATATTATATGAAAGTGACCTAATGAGAGGAGAAACTGCAGCAAACAGAAAAACACATAGACGTTATCGCTTCTGTTGGTTTTAAATGTCACTTCAAGGCAATTTATAAAATAAGAGCAAGTTAATTTAATCATACATTAACTCCAATTGATCCCAGTTATGAAGTCGTGTATTCGTTGCTTATTAAGAAACTGGAGGACTTTCTACAGATTCCATTTAACATATAATTGTGCAATTTGACATTGTGAAAATAAATTTGCTTAATAGAAACAAGCCAAGGCTGCAAAGTGGCACAGTTGGTAGAGCTGTTGCCTTGCAACAAGAAGGTTCTGGGTTCAATTCCCGGCCCCAGCCTTTCTGCATGGAGTTTGCATGTTCTCCCTGTACATGCGTGGGTTTTCTCCAGGTTCTCCGGTTTCCTCCCACAGCCCAAAAACATGACTGTCAGGTTAATTCTACATTTTTATAGTATTTTATATTTTTATTTTTATTGGTAACTTCATCTGTGTGTTTTTGTGTATGCTGCTACNGTGAGTGTGTGTGCATGGTTGTTTGTCCTGTGTGTCTCTGTGTTGCCCTGCGACAGACTGGCGACCTGTCCAGGGCGTACCATGCCTCTCGCCCGGAACGCCAGCTGGAGAGGCACCAGCAACTCCCGACCCCACTAAGGGACAAGGGTGCAAGAAAATGGATGGATGGATGGACGGAAACAAGCCAAATTCCAAAAAAACAATTATTTGATTAAAAAGTGTTGGCCCCAGGATGTGCTGACTAATTGATCTATTTCACAAAACTGCAATAGTCACTTTTTTCGCATCACATGATCGACAACAGGATGTTACTACTGGCGAAAACCACGAGGAAGAAGACAACAGGAAGTAGTTGGATGCATGTTTTTTAATGACTTGAACAAAGTTATTAACATAAGATTTTAATTGCATTTCTCATTTAATAGAAACATTGCAATTGTGAAATTGTGTTTTCTTTTACATTAGCAGAGTATTGGCGAAGTTTTGCACACATTTGTAAAAGAAACACAGCAAGTTAGTGGTAGCTGAAGCTCCTTTAGTGGCTTCAAGTAGAACTGACCCATCTGTATCATTTACAGGTCAGGCCTCTGCTGTGGCAGCACGATGCTGTGGGATCCTGTTCTGTGTTCATTTATCAACAAAATAAGCAACAATTTCAGTTCAGAACCTCCTTTGTGCTGCTAAATTATTGAATAAGTAGATATATTTATTCAATAATTAAGAAGCAAATGGAGCTGATGCAGATAGATTTTTTTTTCTGTTTTTCTTTATATGAAATTTTCAATAACAATCTATTTGTTATTGAAAACAATAAGTGTTTTTTTTTTCTTTTGTTAGCCCTTTTTTTGTGGTTTTGTCATAGTAAGTAGACAGAGCCAGAAATCCCCAGTGACTTTTTGATCAAAAGCAGACCCAGTAATTAAATTGGGCTAAATCCAATGAAGGGTTTTCCAGGACAGCTCTGGGAATAAAATAAAACTGAAATCCTGACCAAAAAGTTAGGAAACTGTACAACTGAGACTCTTTCTTTGGACCTTTGCAATTAAAATGTGTGTTAATTTGTTGCGGAGCAGGAAAAGAATTCACCAAAATGTTATTTAGCATTTTTAGCTTGAGATAGAAGTTTGAACATCACTGCATTAAAATATTTGAAAGTAAAGCTTCAAATGTTTAAACCTTTATTCAGTGAGAAAAAAAATCATTCATATTTTCATTAATTTTTGCATTTTATTAGTAAAAACTCCTCAAAATGATTTTTAACCAGTTAAAATCCAGGTGAGCAGGATGCAGCGAAGTGAAACCCAGCTGAAACCTGCAGCTTTATTCCAGACATCCTAATCTGAAGCTGCCAGGGACGGTTTTTATTCTATGATCTGCTAAAGCGGGACACAACATGAACACACAGACACAAAACACACAGATCAAAACACCATGTACCCCAACACACACACACACACACACCCAACCCCACCGACCCCCACGGTTTTCAAACTTGGCATCGAGACAAGCGCTCCCTGTATTCATTTTCTAAAGATGAAAACACAATCAATACAGTGAGCCGGGAATTGGAAGTCATTTTCATTAGAGCTGCTGAGAGTTGTGTAGTCATTACAGCAGATAGCGGCGCCGCGCCCGGCTGCAGGCGGCCATTTGTATTCCAGACGCCTGCCCTTCCTCTCTCCTTGCATCCCCTTCTTACCTCTTTGGTCTATCTCTGTCTATCAGCCTCCACTGAATTCATTTCAGCTCCTCTCACAACATCCAGTCCACCTATAGAATATCCGCTCCATCAAAACTTATATTTTTGTTGACTTTTCTTCTGTCGGCCATTAAACACACTTGGGCTTTGCTTGTTTTGCTTCGGATTCTTTTTGGGTTGAATTTTTTCTGCTTCATCTTTTTTTTTTTTCTTCACCTCTTCGATTTGTGTGCTTGATCCCCACCAAATTTGCTTTCAAAGGGAGGGAAACAACTTAAAACGGCGCAACAAAATGCAACAAGAGAGGCCATCAGCGCGCACTCAGGGGAAATAACGGGAGCTGGCAGCGGCCTCTGGAAGCTGCTGCAACCAAATGGAGATGTTTTTTGTCTCCTTTCCCCCCTCCCCAACCCACTGCTACTCAGGGCACTTGGAGTTTATTGTCATAAAAATTAAATAAACCACCCTGCTATTCAAGATGTAACCAGAACAAAGGCTGACACTTAATAGTTTCCCACCTACACAGGTAAAAATATCAAAGCAAGACAAAGCTGCTGCAATTAGTAGCATTCATTTAACACAAGGAGACAATTAGATTTAAATTCATTAGTCTCCATAATAACCAAACTCTTTTTTTAGAATTGATCAAAACTGTATCTGGAATAGACCTGTTTTAAAAAAATGTAGCAGGAGAATGGAAAAATAAACTTTGTACCCATCAACAGGGTTCTATAAATGGCTCTATTGTATTTTACTTCCAACATGAAAAACATATCTTGTTAAAAGTTAAGTAATTTGCCAATTAGAAATTTCTCATTTATCTTTCTAAAAGGTTACTAAGTTAGTTGTGTCTTATTTTAGGTGCTCTAAGATGTTTGCATTAGAAAGTAAACCAAAGATACTTAGTAAGATTTTGTGTTTTTGCAGCAGTATACTGTTGACCTGTTGGAATGTATTTCTCAAACATGCATGAAAGAACCAAAGCAACTCTCCAGTTATGTTTTTGATGAGTGAATAACATTATAACATGATATAAAGCTCAAAACAGTCGATTTTTACCTCTTACTGCTCCTGTAAAAGCATGTCTGCCAAGTCTGTGTGCGCTCTGGAGTCGGGGAAGATGACTATGTGTGGCAACCCTGTGGAAGAAAGTAACAACAAGATTTATTTGGTGTTTCAACAACTGAAACAGGAAGTTTTAAAGGGGACATGCTATGCTAAATTCACATTTTGGATATTTTTGTTCTTCCATTTACATTTCTACAGCTTCTATAAACTGTCTAGGTGCTTAAAAAAAACACAGCCATTTTTGGCAACAGGTTTGTTTTTGGCATCTGGAAAATGAGATGGTTCAAAAATCTCCAGAATGGAACATCACCTTGTGTTACCTAGCAACCCAAATGGAACTCCGCCCATTACCTAGCAACCCAAGTTGAGTTCCAACTTGTTCCAGCTGGTTTTATGACTTTATGTATTGTGCAGTGGTTGCTGGAAAAGACAAGTGATTTGTTGTTGACTTATCACCCAGAATCCACTTGTTGCATTCTTTTGGTTGTGCAGGAGGCTCCACTTCTACTTTTCAAAGATGTACGGTTGTATAGTTGTGCATCTGTTTGCACTCATTTTCATGTCTAAGTGTAAAAGTGGAGTTGGGGGCGTGGCCAGCAGCAGCTTATTGGGATTTAAAGTGGCAAGACGCCCTAAAACGGCTTAAAATAGGAACAACTGGGCAAACTAAAATCTCATTTTCTAAGAAGGGATTTTGTTCAAAAAGCTGTAATGAACATGGCCATAGACTGGTTCTGCACTGTTCAAAGGACGCACACAGGTCTGCTTTAACCTGATTGAAGTTCGTTCCATGGTTTATTCAACCTTCAACAACCTTCTTCGGTTTAGCTGTTGGTGGGCATCCGGGCCAATGGTTGAGGACCCCCAGCGTCTATTTGTCCTCACTGTTTCCTGACGTTCTGGTTCCAGGCCGCAGCGGGTCAACTGGCTGAAGGTGGATGACGACGTCCCGTCCCACGCGGTCATCACTGGCGACGATCTCTACATCGAGAATCTGAATAAGTCGTACAACGGGACGTACCGGTGTGTGGCGTCCAACCCGCTGGGCGAGTCCTTCGACGACTATGTCCTCTACGTCTACGGTAAGATGAAACACCAAACTTATGACGTTTCTGTGATTCATGCAGGTTTTTTCAAGTCGTGAACACTTTGCTCAATTTAAGCCAGTTTTAGGAGACTGAACATGAACAGCAGCATAATTAAATGTAAAACATTGAGTGATTTATGAGGCCGCTAAGCTGTTAACACAGGTGCTCATTTGTCGCACTTCTAGCATACTAAACACTCTGCTGGCATAATTTAAGAAATGAGACTTGACTTTAAAACAAGGGATCTGTGGATATGCTAACAGCTCACTGCTGAAGTCTGGCTGCTTTATTAACCACAGTGTTGATCCGCTTTGCACCATCATGTAGAGCAACACGGATAACGCAGGAATCCTCTTCCTGTTTCAAACAGTTTCACATCAAATGTTCCTCTTAAACACACTCACTTACCATAATGAAATTAAAACATCACCTTTATAACAGGTTAAGTCAAAAGTATCCACAGGCCTAGAAAAAACAATATAAATTTTTTTTTAGTTTTTTTTTTATAAAAAACTAGAATTAGCCAAATAGTCATCTGATTTTTTATTCTTATTGTTTTGGTTTTTGTATAAAAATGATGTTATTTGTCATAGATCCAAAACATGAAAAATATTTTCCTGTATTAAAACAAAGGTATCTAGTTTTGAAAATCATTTGAAAAGGTTTCTTCTCCGTTACAAGAACAGCATTTGGTGTTTTCTATATTTAACCAAGTTTGAACATTTTAATAAAATCCATAAGAGTCCTGAGATAAATACTTTCTGTCGTACTTAATATTTTCCTTTGCAAGAAAAGTATTTTTGTAATAATTTTACCCTGATTAAAAATTTAAGGTTGAATAAATAAATTTGTATAATTTTTGAACAAAATCTTTCCAGGCCTCATTTCCTGTGGATGTTGTGCCACAGGGCGACAGTCACAATTTGACGCAACACAAGAAAATTGAGACGTTTCAAACTTTTGTTGCTTTCTGCTGTCGTTCGTGGCTCTCAGTGTGTCGAGTCCAGAATGCGGAAACCCTGCTCAGGAAAGGCTTTCAGGTCAAAACAATGATTAATCTGTGTTACAGGATTTTAACACGTTGAAAATATTACATTAACGGCACGCATTAATAGAGAAGCCATGTTGTGATGACTTCATGGAGGTTGAGCTTCAGAAAGAGCAGGAGCTTTTAAAGAAACAGAGGCACAATTTCAAGGTGTTAAATTAGGAAATAAAATTTCTTTTAAATCAAATTTTATATGTAGCCTATAGCATTTCTACATTAACTAAATGTAGCATAGTTACGTGATTGTGCTATATAGTCATTGTTAGCATTCTTTTTCTTGTTCTTGAGAAGTGCTCTCCAGTCAGCCTGCACAGCTCTATAACTGCTTTGAGATAAATATCCCACAACCTTCTTCCACCGCCGCCTGAAGCAAAGAGATCGACTGATACCGTGAGCAAATAACAGCTGATAGTAAAATGTTGTTTCCTCTAACGCTGAACCTGACTTCATACGGTTCAGTCTCTTATGAGATTTCATGTTTAAAAACATCGGCTCAGAGGCCACATTGTTCCTTTTCATTACATCTCGCTGTAAGTCAGTTTAGATCCATTTATAAGCTTTGATGTTTCATCCAGGTGAGGAAACACGACATTATTCCTCTTGAATCCCACGTTTGTGTTGACTTCCTGCCTTCCTTCCTCCTCACTGCGTTATCTCAACATGCCTCTCTGCTGTTGATACCAATAACATTTACTCCCCGAGCCGAGCACTACGCTCTAATGTGCTCATTTTCCCCCGACCAAAATTACTTCCCAATCACTTTTTGGTGGAGCCCGAGCCTGCGGAGAAATTATACGGCTGCTATTGTCGAAGGGGAATTAGTGGAGTGGAAAGGTTTGGAAGTGATGGACGCCGGCTGGGTGAGCGTTACTTACAGCGGGCTAATTACGTCTGCAGAGGCGCCGCAACAAATCAAAGCGCTCTAAGCTAGCGTTAGGTCTCTGCAGCAGCAGGTAAACCATATTTAGGTGAAAACTAAACATTCAGTTTGACTCTGCTTTAATTTAATGGTTCACAGAGTCGCTAAGACGCCGCAGCTGCGGAGATGCATGCATGCACTGCGCTTGAACTCGTGTGATTTATTCATGCCGGGGTCGAGTCCAGGTCATCCGTAACCGTCCTGCCACAACAAATCCACTCCGACGGCTTCTCTCTGCAGATGCTTTAAAATATTACTGCACAAGAGTTCACGTTATGCTGCAGTTGAGGACCTTTTGGTAATAATCTGGATTTTTAACCTCTACATGTAGGTTTTTCCAAGCAGTTTTAATTGGAAATCTCAGAATAATTGAATAAGAGTAGCAGTTTTCATGAAACGCGTAAATATTTTACTCATTGTGCTTCAAAATGTTAGCAGAACTGGATCAGGTGAAGGGCGATTGTGGGTTAAAATGTTCCTATAGCAGCTTCAAATTTTGGATGAAGGGAAAAAAATAAAATATGCGGAAAAAAATTATCTTTGCACAATCTGACTCGGAGCACAATCACAGCAGGTTTAGCCGTTTTCAAAAGTCTCTGAAAATGAGGAAATGTTTCTCCTCTCTGTTTACAGAAAAGCTGAATCTAAATTATTTTTGAAGTCTGTCAGCTGCTTCAATCCTGAAAACCGTTTCACAAACATAAAAAGAAATCCTGTCGGGCGTCGGGGAAACATTTTTTTAGTTAAAAACTTGTTGAGCTTCGGGTTTTTAATCATGTAAAATATCAGTTATACGTCAAAATGCATCCGTTTATGTTGGTGTGAATCTGTTTGTAGCCAATTACAGCAAACGTAGCGGCATTAAGCAGCAGAAAGCAATCTTCCTCCTTAGTTTGCATGGAGATTGAATTTTGAAATCTGTTGCCGTCTCTCTGAGAAACACAAACCGACGGTGCAGAAAGAGAGAGAGAGGAGCCACCATTAAAACCAGTTCAGACCCGATTCCTCCCAGAATCCCTCTGTGTTTCTCTCTGCAGTAATTTAGGACCAAGTCAGACCCAACATTTGCTTCTGAAAGAGGAACAAAGATGCTGTTTTGAACTATAATTTTAGTAAATGGGTAATCTATTGGTTATTCTGATGATTAATAAAGTAAACAAATAAAAAATTCAATAAAAGCAAATATCTTCATCAGCCCAAATTCTCATATCTGTGCATCCCTAACATTTAAAGTAGTTAACTTTTTAAGTCAACCTGGAAAAAAATCTGAAATTATAAGTCAGATTTATGGGCGTACCAGAAACAATCAAATACAATGGTTCTGGTTGGAACTTTTGGATGTAGAAAAGAAAAAAAAACTAGCTCAATTGTGTAAAAATCTGTGCGATTAAGGAATTGAAATGATCACAACAAAATAATTGCAAAGTTGGGATCGTTACGCCGACCATTGTTAAACGCAGCCTTGTGAAGGTAGAAAAAAAACAGTGGATAAGATCAGTTTCACACGTGAGTATTGACCGATCATTGATCACGAAACGATCGGTGAGGTCAAACCTTAAAACGACCCTGGAGAGGACAAACTATATCACTGTGCACAAAGCCAAATAGTTGAGTCCCCCCGACTAAAGCAACCCAAACATCTCATATTTTGTGCCTCAAAACTTGATGTATGTTTTCAATTATTGCCCAGCACTTGAGCGCAGCCTCCACATTGATCTCCAGCGAGCGCCAGCAGCAGCTGCCTCCCTGCTCTCCCACCACGAGAGCCAAAGCCCAGCGTTTTGGGCCGGCAGCTCGCTCTAATGCGTCTGATTCCAGACCGCTGTGACCCGCGGTGATGGAGAGCAGCCCCGGTCCGCCTGACACTAACAACGTTAACAGGGACGGCGCCCCGTCTGCAGCTCTCACTGCATCTTCGCTTCACACAATCATCACAGTTTTCCTTTCAAACCAGGGAGAGAACCATCCTGAGGGGCCTGGGGAAGTTAACGGCCTCCCCGCTCCTTCAGCTCCACGGTTTATTGCCCGACATCACAGTGTTTTCAGCGGCTGTTTTCCTCTCAGTCACCTCCCCACTTACCGCGTCTCCATTTTAACTAGCGGGCAGTTTGCTCCCAGTCGCTCCTGTTCGTCTTAGATGGCTTAAATAACAGTAGATGGAGCAGAAATTCAGGCGTATTGAGGCGGACGGAAGATTGTCCAGGTGATTTTGCGTATTCTGTTGTTTTCCTTTAAAGTTCTTGACTAGAAGAAAATCTGGTGCATTTATGTTTGTTTTCCAAGAGTCGGATGTCGCTACGGTTTTAGTGCAAGAAAAAAAAAAATCTCTAGAGAATCAAATTTAGTCTGCTTACTTTTTTATAAAATTATATTTTTATTAAAGAAAAGACACCTAAGCTCACCTAAAACAACCATATTTTTGTTTAAATATAAACTGATGGAGTTTGATGGAGCGTGGAACCTTACTGAACCTTACTGAATTGTGTTAGATACATTTTTTATTTGTTTGCAATTTTTTTATTTAAACTGAATCTTGAGAACATTTCGTTTTTGAACTAAAAATAGTTTCTGAATTGAATTATGACCCTAAAAATTGGAATTGAGTCGAAGCTTCAGACAATGAAAAATTCACATCTCTAATTGTTGCAGCATTTTTAAAAGAGTTGTGGCCAATAATCTGTGCTAAATTTGTGTTGGATTGTGCAGCAATCTGGATTGTGCAAACTCTTTAATTTATTTACCTAAACAGAAATAAATATGGATATATTTTCCCATAAATGCATTCATAATAAATTTAAATGGACTGTGTCAGTGCAGAGAAGCTGTTTGCTTTGGAGCCCACTTTAAAGACCAGATCCTTTCTGACAAGGGCGTTGTGAATTGGAAAAGAGGTTCAGTCCTTTATTTAATCAGAGTTTTCTGAAACACTAGAGTGTGAAAATGTCATTTCACTTCTTCATTCAGAGAACAAATTTACTGCCTAAAAACTGCTTTGAGGAAACGCAGAAAAAGAAAAAAAGACGCTGAGAGGATTTTAAGACAGTATTAAAGCAGTGATGCGGGTTTGCAGCAACAGTGGACAGAAAGACTGAGACATAAAAGCAGAAACAATGCAGAGACCACAGGTAGAGTCTGTCAGAGGTCCAACCTTATAATCAGCACAAATCTAGTTCATATGAGAAAGAAAACAACAAACACAGGCTTTATAAAAAAAACTGAGTTTGTGATCAATGATATCTAAATTTTCTCCATCTTTGATTTAAAATTTGTCAAAACAGACGAATGGATGGAAAACTGCTGCACTCTCCTGTCCTTTTCTTTGGAGCTACATTGGGCCCATAAAGTTTGTTCAAAAGAAAAAGGAATCGAAACTGAAAAATAGTTTTGAAACCGAAGGAAAGAAATAGATTTGAAGTTTCGGCCTGATTGCAGACGTGACGTTTCTCACAGTCGCGATCGTTTCCTGTCAGGTCGGGTCTCGGCCCCCCGCTGTCCGACGCGACGCCTTGATTCATAACCCTCATCAGTAAACAAGGCCTGATGACTCAGTGGGAGGAAAAGCACATTCCTGTCACAATCTGAAAGTCAATGAGCTTTTACAGAGCTTTTCCTCCCGGCCATCAGAACCAGCTTACCGGACCGTTTCTCAGAAGTCGTTCAGAACTTCTCCTCTTAATGGGATCAAACCGATCTTCCATCCAGCCTCCCATCTGATCACTTCTTTATCTCCAGACTGGTCTGAGCAGAGGCGGTGGTCTGATGCGTTGAAAACAAGCTGCACTGGAGCGTAGCCGGAATACTGATCCATTCCACCTGAAGGCAATCCTGCAATTTTAAATTTGGCTTCAGGCGGAGTTCTAAGAGGCTACACGGCCGTCCCTGGCTCCTGTTTGGATTTCCTGATTTGCTTTATGAAACAGCATAAACTATAATATTCCAAGAACTAACAAGTGTGAATTCGTCATTAGCTGTGAACATGTTTTTCCCTGAAGGAAGACTGTTTTTAAATCATGTAGAGCCGCTGTGCCCCCAGGGAAGATATTAACAACAGCTGCATTACTCTTATTATCATCATAATACAACTCGGATGGAAAAAAATTATATTTGTGTTCATTTCAGGGAGAAAAAAAAAATCATGTTTTTAAAACATTGCCACTTGGAGGCAATCATTTAAAAGAAGCGTAAAGTTCCCATCTGCATGGTAAAACAAACAGAAGATTCATTCGTTTGCCTCATTCTGGATTCCTAGATGGTTTGGGAAAGTCTGGAATTACCTTTTATTTTCCAGATGTGAATCCTCCTTCTAGTTTATGAAACACAAAATTTTAACAAAGCTCATGCAGAAATTTTTGTTAAATTTCATGCTTTGTCTCAGATTTACCACATCACATTTTGATTTTAATATTTGACCCAACGTTACTTTGGTTTTAAGTTTAGAAATGTAGTTTTACCTGCTGTTTAGAGTCAGAACTCTTTATAAATCAGGTTTAACTGATAATTTTGTTTTTTAATTGGGTTTAAAATGTCAAACCAGCCACTGAAGCTGTTAGTTTTGCCAAAAAAGCAGTGAAATTGTTCTGCATCAAGCTCTGAAATCCTTAACGTTTTCTTATTGTCTTGAGATTGAGACCTATTTAGTTTTCCAACAGGTTTGAGTTTAATACTCAAATGTGCAGAGAGTTATAAAAATCACATAGACTGTTGTATAACTTTAAAACGTTTTGAGATTTTGTTTTGAAAAATGCTTAAGAACCCTGTTAATAATAACAAAAAGGGTGTGTTCATGTCTAAGTAATGTCTCTGACCAAACATGTTTATGCATCAATGTTTGTGTCTTACAGAAAAAAAACATTTACATTCAGTTTTTTTTCTTTCAGATTTATTTTTGATACAAAACAAACATTTAAAATGGCTTCATTAGAATTTATTTTCCAACAACAATAAACCTGAAGACAGAACAGAGATGAGTAACATCCATCCATCCATTTACTGCAGCTCGCTCCCAACCCCAGTAAAGATGCTTGTGAGCCTTAATATACATGGTTGTCATGGCGACTCGGGGACTCTTAACGGTTGGCTTTGGAGATGCCGCTCCAGGCAGTCGGACTGGGGACAGAGAGACCTTTCACAGGTCCTGGATCCACAACACAACCAGCTGCCGTTCACCGCGACTCAAAAAGTCAATCTGAAGTTACTAAGCAACATCCAGTTGAAGCCGTTACACTCTGTACCCAGAATGCATTGCTGTAGTTTTACAGTAAAATCTACTGATGTCCTGCATGTTTTCTGACCATTAGCTAAAATCAACAGAACTTAGCTATACTCACCAACTGAAACAATGATTAACACTGATCCAAAGAACCACTTCCTGAAAGGCAAACTCTGCAGGTAGGTGTGTAATGACAAATATGGCTCTGTTGAGGGTGAAATACTGTGTACATGTTGTCATTGACAATTTAATGCTAACTCATTAAATGTAGTGCGTTAGCTTCTGCTAAATACCATGTTGATATAGCACTTTAGTGTTAGCTATTGCTAAATATTATGTTGGTGTAGTGCTTTTTCATTAGCTTCTGACTTATGATGAATATGATCCTTGTATAACGTGTTAGCAATAATGAACTGCTAAATACCATGTTGATTTAGCACTCTAGTGTTAACAGAAAAATGTTTATTATTTGTTTATTATTAGTAGTAACGTTTGTGTTATCAGTTCCCAAAATTGAAATTTAATTGGTCATTATGGCCATCTTTATGCATTTAACTGAACAGATGAGCAGAATAACCTTCAGATACGTGGAAATTGTTCCCAAAGATGAAGCAGACTCATGTAACGCCACAATCCTTAGATTTAGCCACAGATGCTCCTCCTTTTTACTCACATGTTGCTCTTCAGACGCCATAACGTCCTCATTCTGGCTCTTAACAAATTACTTAAAGTAATCTATCTTGGTGCATGTAATTTTTATTCTGGCTTTCAGAAGATGTAATCTTGTATGTTTAAGACTAATGGAGATGGGCAGAACTCCCAGAGAAAACCAGATCTAGACCTGGGATTTGGACCTACAGATAACAGAGCTGTTTGTGCTGTTTGCTCAAATTATTTAAAACTAAGGCACAAAAGTTGTTTCATTAATTAAAAAAGCAGCTTTTTCAGTCTGTTGATGTTTCGACTGAAAGATGGATCATGAACCAAGGCCTCTGAACATCAGTGCACTTTTGTAAACACACAAAAAACAGGAGGTCATTTTACCTTTTTTTGTCTCAGTCTTTTGACAAAAAGCTACTCGGTGTGGAATGAGAAGCCATTAGCCCGTTCTGTTGGGTGCCTTTTTATTTCCCTACTTTTTATTTACTCAGTAACAAACAGCTGCTCTTCTATTTTCTACCTGAGTGCAGTTCTGTTCATATATCTTTATGTGCAAGTTTATTTAGGTAATATCACTGCTACAGAGGTCATTGTATTCAATTTAATACAGAAATATACTACAATATTCAAATTAATTTATATTACAGTAAAAAAAAATTTTACCTTTATGCACATATTCTACAATTCTGGCTAAAACGTTACCTTTGGCCTTCAGCATAACATTAAAGAGAACTGAGATAATCTTTTATTCCACAAATGATGATCCTGAGATCTTTATAAAACACTCGTGATGAATTTCTGATCCAGCTGGTTTTAAATTAATTATTCTTTTTGCTAATTCACCATCTTTAAAAATACTTGTAACTGCCTACCTAAATAGTTCAAACTCCAAATATACCTTACACTGCATTCATTTGCATAATAGAAACCATGTTAGCGTTACCACAGAAGCTAACATGTCCTCTTTTCCTCGTTTGCTCTTGGGGATGCTATGTGTTGTGAATTTTTTTTTTTTACAAATTTACAGTTTCTATCACCACATCCATATTGGGATTGCAAGTTTTACTGTTTTCTCCACAGTTTGTTCAATGAAAATACTATTAAATATAAATTCATTTCATATGATTTAATACAGTTACTTTGTGTATCTTAGTGAAACAAATAACTTTTGTCAATACAGTTTTTGTGCTAGGATAATGTGTGTTTTTTGACTGTTTTTAAATCAGTGTATTTCACAACAGAGCAATCATACATTTCACATTATGCAAGTCATGTGATTAACAACCGAATGTTGCTACTGGCAGAAACCACCAAGAAGAAGACTGCAAGTAGACAGATCATGGTGTGGCATTTTTCTCTTTTCTTTTCTTATTCAATGGAAACGCCACAGTTGCAAAATTGTTTTTTCCTTATGTTAGCAGAACATCAAGGAACATCTTCGTTACGTAAAAAAAAAAAGAAAGAAAGAGTTCGTCTGATCAACTAGATCCTGACTTCTCTTTTCTAAACATTTGGCACGCCAAGTCATGCACTCAACTAGACCTTAATGTAAGAAAACAACCTTAAAATAGAGCTTGTCGCAGTGGGAGTGTACCATGTTGGCAATATTCACTTCGTAGCTCAGTAGGGTGATGACCCACCCACCTTCTGCAAATCACACAAAATGTCATGCAGGCGTGGAAAAAGAGCTCATGCTGGACTGGGTTTGCTTTTAAAAGTCATGAAAAACATGCAGAGTTTATTTTACTGTTGAGCAGAAATATTACTGCGGCTATGAAACCAGTTGGAGATGAGAGCTGGCTTAATTATCTGCAGTGTGGTGTGAATTAACCTTTATGCTGTTGTCTGCAGTCTTGCATGAAAAGAAAATAAACAACAAAGTTTTCAATTTCTCTCTCAGATAAAAAAACAATATGTGTTTTCATTTCAATGAACTTTTTGCAACTTTTATTGCTAAAACAGAATAAATTGAGGATTTATACAGTTCGATGCAATTGCTGTTGTTAAAAAGTATGAGAAGTGGATTAATTGCAACTCAAAGAAATAAATAATAATCGTACAAAGTACAAAATATATGGAAATACCCATGACAGGCCATGGCAGGTGTCGTAAATAAAATGTTGGCTTTTATTTTTAATTTTTTGGTAAAGGGCTAACTTGCTTAGGATTAGACTTGGAACCCATTTATAACTGCTGGTTGTTCAAATTTCAATTCTCAGCTTTAAATATTTAGCATAAAGTCATAGCTTAATGTAGGGCTGAACAATAAATCAATAATGCATATATTGCGATAGATCAATAGCGGTAGATCAATAGCGTTAGATCAATAGCTAATATGTTAGCAAGAGCTAACATATATTAGCAACAGCTAACAATAGCTATTTAACTGAAACTAATTCAGAACTGCAAAGAATTCTGGGAGCTTTAGGTAAAGGAAAGGCTTTAGCTTTGATTGTTTTTAAGCTAGGTTGGTGGCTTCAACTAACTCACTCCCTCTTTGGTTGCCTAGCAACAACCTGTTCAGTAACTTGAGCAGCAGCAGTTTCAGGTTTCACCACCGATTCTCATGACTGCTTAAAAACAAACAGTGTAGAGAGAAAACTGAGGATAAAACAGGAGAAGTCACACCACCACCTTGGCAATATTTCAGACATTTAAAACATAAAACTAATCAATAATTATTGATATGAAACAGTAATAACATGATAAGTTTTTCAGCCACATCCTCCAGATATAGCTTGATGATCTGTCCGTTCAAAACTAAATACATTTCAGAAATTCAGCCTAGATTTTCCCAGATTTCAGAAAGGACCTGAGCTGAGAGATTACTTTAATGTAGTCGTGTATTGAAGGTGGGTTTTCACTGTTACATGTTTAAAACCTTCAGGTAAAATGACTGATATTTAAAGTATGGAGCACACATGGTGTCAGGACGTATTCTGAAGCAACAAAGGGCTTGTTTTCACTGTAATTCATCATACTTACAGTGCAAAATGCCTCTATAGCCATATGAATACACAATATTAGGGGTTAATGCAACTTAAACTCGGTGATTACATTTCCGAAGCATTTGTTTTTGACACTCCTGCATTAGCTTCATTTTTCACCCGCTAACTGCTAAAGCCAACAGTTTTTCCATCTCATTGACTTTCCTCTCCTCCTGTCTCTGTCCCTACACATTTCCTCTCCTCACCTTCTTATAACACCTTATTTCATTAAAGTGTGGACTGGCTTTCCTCCTTATCAACAGCCACAAATTACTTTATTTTTTTTTTTCCTCAGTCCATTCCTAGGCAATCAGAGCTGCATGGGAGGTCTCTAAGCAAGCAGCACCGCCGGCTGCTTCATATCAATGCAGCCCAGACACTTGGATGGGGAAAATGTCACTTTGATACCTCCCACTGGTCACTGTCAGGGTGGGGAGTCTAACCCGGCTAATGAAGTAAAAAGGAAAAAGCTGTGAGGGGAAAATGGTCTCCAGTCAGAATGTTTTGTTCATCAACCCTGCTTAAAGCTGCTTGTTTCATTTTCCTCACTTTTAATTTTCATCTTCTGTTTCCATGCAGTCATTTGATTATGCTTATACATGTTTCTCTGTTGTAAAGAGAAACTAGCCTACAGGTGTAGTTACTCATGAGAGCGGCTCAGTTTATTATTCAACATACAGTGGATCTAAACAGTCAATATGTCCGCCGTGAATCAACAGGTTTTTGTGACAAATGGGACCAAGGTGAGTGATTTTGAAACTTATTCCACCTTAAATGAGACAAAATGTACCAACTGTAGTTTAATTCAATTTAAAAATACTTTATTTATCCCAAAGGAAAATCTAATTTGTTAAACTGAAATGTGGGCGAGAATGTTCTCCAGTAGAAGTCAGTCTCTGAAGAGGCCTCCGACTGAAGACTGTTATTCACAGCAGTGGATCCATTTCAGGTACTTCTGATCCACTGTGACCTCCCTGCAAAATGCAGCTTCACTGCAAAAACACAAAATCTCACTGAGTCATTTTGTCTGGTTATACGTACAGATATTTTAGTGCGCTGGAAATATGACAGGATTTAATAACAAGTAACTTTTTAGCAATAAGTAAGAGCTTGTTTTAAGTAAATAATTTCTTAATATTGATTTAAAAAGCACTGATTCCAACGGATAATGTTTTCACTTATAACAAGCCATTGTTTCCATTTTATTCTCAAGCAGTTTTGAGGCGCAGTGGCATAACCTTAAACTGCTGCTGTGAAAGTTACTCTACTGGTGGTTGCTAGGTAACCTGAGTTGAGAGTTGGTTCCTTCCACCTACTTTGCTTAGCTAGCTGTGAGAGTGGCTAAAGCCTTCTTCTGCCTACATGCCCCAGAATGCTGTGTGGTTCTGGATCTGAGTTCAGTGAATGTTTAAGATATACATATCTATTGGTATCTATCGTGTCAGACATATCATTGACTTGTTGTCCAGCTCTGCCTCCTAGCAGACATGTCTGTTTTTAAGCTGGATAAACTTCCAGTTCAAAGGTTTTAATGTCACAAAAACCTGAGATGTTGATGGATGTGTTCTGATCCTCTGTATGTTTGACTGTTATATTTCGTAACTTGCGTTCCTGCCTGGTGAGTCGTTGCGCTGCAGTACTTCACCCACCTCCACCCTCTCACTCACAGCACCACAGGCTGAGCCGCTGCGCCTACATCAGCTGCAGACAGCATCGCCTCACTCAGACTTTATCTTTATGGCTGTTATTTTCATCTGTTCCCCTCCCTTCCTCCCCGTCCAGCCCTGTGTTTGACATGTATCTGTCCTCTCATCCAGATGCTCCCACCACCACCCCTAAACCCACCACAGCCACCATCACTACCACCTCCACCTTCACCACCTCCACCCCGAACCCTGCAGCCAGTCAAGGTACTGTATCACCCTGTGCTTTTATGTTTTCCCTGCTCTGGATTTTATCATTTCCTTCTGGATTTTTTTTTTATTGCACTGTGGCACTTAGGCCTGATTGGTTACCAGTATCAAACTGGTTACCAATATCAGGTCATAATGGACGACAAGAAATTAGGGCCATGCCAAGAAAATAAAAAATTATATATATTTGTGAGAATAAAGTCGTATTATGAGTATAATGTGGAACAAGAATAAAGTCTTAATTTTACTGAAATAAAGTCAAAATAATATGAAAATAGTCATATAGTAAGTAAAATCAAACAAAGTGGATGTGGCCAATATACACAAAGGGGTGTGAGCACATCTGGGGCAAACACTGTTGCTAATTTATCCACTTTGTTAAGCATCTTTTCAGACCTCGTTTGTTTTTAGCATTCAGGATTTTTGTTTGGCCATGAAAATCTAAAATACCAACATAACTGTCAAAGTTGAAAATAAATAAAACTGACACATATTTAAATATTAATCTGTTTTCACAGCAGGAGTACTAGTTGCAAGTTAAAAAGATAAATTGAATTCTTATGCACATATTTGTGTTCATACTTTGATTCTATGGTATTTCAATTAAGGATATCACACTGTAAGGATGCCTACTGCTGGCCATATTTAAAGGCAGACCTCTTAAAGTCCTTATCAGTTAACAAACTTTCTTTTTCTGGGCTTTAACGGAAAATCTAAATTAGGCTCACATTATTTAACAGAAATGGAGAGAGCTCAGGAAAAGCAATTAGAGGATGAGACTGATACCAAGGCTAAGATCAGCTTCCATTTGTCAGAAGAACTTGCTCATTTAAGGAACATTCAAACACTTTCTTCACACAAAATAAGTGGAATTAAACTAATTAACTTGCTAATATTTTTCATCTTTATTCAGTTTTTTGCTCTCTTTGCATCGATGGAAGTTCAAAATGTAGGAAGATTATTATCCTGAAGCAGATATACGTCCACGCACACATAAACCAGGGTCAGGTAAACGGAGTATTGATGTCTGACCTGGAAAGTCAGAAACCTGACTTTTAATCAAAAGTTTTGGTTTCAGGGTGTACAAACTTACACAACACCTGGTGCAACAAAAAATCCCTCAAAATACTGCTCAGTTTCTGTTCCAGGCCTGTTTTGGTTTCATGCATGGTCACCATCGAAGATGTCAACATTCCTCATAATGGCTATAAAAATAATAAATATAGAGAGAAGAATGGGTTTTGCTGGGGTTTGGACGATCATTGAGCCAGTCATAAATGATGAGTAATTACAGCGCTCCAAGGCTCAGAGTGGCATCGCCCCCTCATGTTTTTCACATTTTCTAAATGCATCAGTGTGAGGATGTGGGTGAGCGAGGAAATGAGAGGACCGAGACTTTTGTCTTGTTACTCATTGTGTCGGAATAAATCGGTGCTTTTAGGATGCAAAAAATGTCTCACAATTCATATATAATGCAAATATATGTTGTTTTTTTATCAGGCCACCAATATTTACACACAAAACACAACTGAGAAGGTTAAATCCTTCAAGTGCTCGTTAACATGCACTTTGTTCAGGAAACTTCATTAAGTGCAGTGGATCAAATTCTGTAAAAGTTTCCTATTAAGGACATTTTGCTCTCTAGTTATTTGGCAGCAAAATGGCTGCTGGAGTATGCAGAGAAAATATAGAAAAAATATGAGTATGAATAACAAAACAGGTAAACTGTTACTGGTGCAGATAAATAATAAATAAAAATTTAATTAAAATGAATAATAAAAGTTAATTAATGGATTAATTATTAACCACTTAATTAAGAATTTATTTGATAAAAAATTATCAAGTCTTCACTAAAGGAATGCTGTAACATTTAAAGCAAAAAAACATCGATTTTCCTATTTAAAAAAATATTTGTATCTTTTAATGTATTTCTAATATATAAAACATTTTGAACTGGTTAAATAAAATGTTTTATCTAATTAATGAATTAATTGGCAGAATGGTTTTAAAAGATGGAATATTGTTGTTGCATTTTAGGCAATATTTTAAAAGAAAACTACCTGTTATTACTTGTTTATTTGCATCATTCAATGTATTTCTAATCTCAAATAGGTTTCAGTGGTCAAATTAAAAATTGTATCCAGTAAATCGATTAATCGCCAGAAAAAATTGATAGAATAATAAGTTAATAAAAGTATCTTTAGCTGTAGCCACAGTGAGACTGTTTGTTTTTTTGTTTTGTTTTTTTTTTCAAGTTTGGATCAAGAAACAACAGAAACTCAAACAATGTTTAAAATTAAACAATAAAGTCCTTGGTGGGGAGGTGTGACCTGCTGAAACTGTACATTTTCCAGAAGAAATTGTTGGATCAAACGCAGTGCTGGATTTGAAAAACAGAAAAGTGATGAGAGCAAACCAACAAATGAACATGAGCACTCAGAAATTAGGCCTCTCTTTAAAAAAGAAGCAGATTTTTTTAGCAGCAGAACCCGGGGGGACGAGGCGGGTTTAAACCTCCAAAGGGTGGCAGATAGAAAACATCGACTCTAAATCAGCCTGAGCTCCAAACGCAATCAAAGCTGCGCTGACGGACCGCTCAATTGGAACAAATCTCACAAGGCTGGCAGAAATCACAGGCATTGTGCTTGATTATGCCATCTGATTGGATTAGAGGGAACGCGCATCCATGCAGGTTGCTGTGCAGATCCAGAGTCTGCGCTGGCGACTGGCTGATTAGAAATATCTGGATGATTAACGCTGAGTTCCCCGTAGGGCCGCACCTTTTCATTGCCCGTTACCAACAGTAACACTTCCTGCTGGAAACAGGAAGTAGATGTCTCATCTCCTTCACACTGAAGGAGATGAGAAGGTTTGAAAAGCTGATAGAAATCATCAATGATGAGTTCATCATTGATTATGATGATGTTTACAAAACTGAGTAAATCACCATGGCAACCTGAGTAGGGAAAACATCCATCTGGTCTTCTACTGATCTGTTGGTCTGTCCATCCATCCATTCATCCATTGGTCCAACATCCATCCATCCATTAGTCCATCATCCATCCATCCTTCCATTAGTCCATCATCCATCCATCGGTCCAACATCCATCCAATCTTCCTTCCATTGATCCAACATCCATCCTTCAATTGGTCCCTCATCCACCCATCCATCCATTGGTCTATTCATCCATCCATCCATTCATCCTTCCAATATCCATCCATTAATCCATTGGTTCCATATCCATCCATCCATCCATCCATCTAGAAGTTTGATCCCAGAAAGATCTGGAGTCTTCTTAGTGTTTGATCTTTAGTTCACCACCAACTAGTAGGTCAGAAATTGCCAATGGAGAAGCACTGAAGTGTTTTTATTAGAATAGCCTAAAAATAAATACATTTTTAAAGCACTCACATGATCTCACACTGTAAATAGTTTTTAATTACAAATATTTATTTGTAATTAAAAACGTTAGATGTTTTTAATTAATGTTAGAAAGTGTTAAACAAGCTGTGAAGACATCACTTGAACGTGACTTGTTGGACGTATAATTCTCAGTTTGAAGCCGTTTTCTAGTTGAACGCTGAATGTTTCCACCCAGATTGTGAGGAAACTCCAGCAGTAAAGCCTCAGCCGTGTTTTCATTGATAATCCCTGGAGATGCAGAGAATCTGGCAGGTTATTTCAGCCTCCCTGAGAGCCGGACTTCTCCTGATAAAGCCAACCTCACATCTGCACAGCCAAAATTTTCATCCTGAAACGACAAACTGAAGCTTTCTGCCAGATGCCTTCTCTTCTCTTACTGCTTTCGCTCAGACGGAGAATTTCTAAATGTCTGCTAACCAAAAACTCCTTGCACGTCAGTGAGAGCAAATTGCTGTAATCGCCACTAAATAGGATTCTGTTCAGCTTCTGTTACTGAAGGACTTGTCAATAATTTCCTCTCACATTTGCTGTGATTTTCCATCTTTTCTACTTGTCACAACACCTTCAGGAGTTCCATTCCGTCTCCTTTCGTGTCCACGGTTTCTTCTCATATATTCTATGCTATCTACGTTTTTATTTTTTCTGGCAGTGTATAAGCAAAGGTTTTTCTTTAAAAGCTTCCTTATTGTGCAACTCCCTCTCTGGGGCAGCAGCCTATTATATTAGCAGAAGTCAGGGCTACAAAGGTCTTCGGAGGAATCCAAACTGACTCTGAAATTGGTGAAAAAGTGCAGCGCTTTGTTGAAAAACGACCCACCCTCCCATCTATTCACTCCCCTTGACCATCAAAACAATATGACTAATAATCCCCCAAGTCAGCACAATGCGATGAACAATTGTGCTTAATCCATGAATGGCCAAAACAAAAGAGTAATAAATGCGCATGCAGTGAAAAGACAACAATCAGGCAGCAGGCTAGCTTTAATTGATGAAAGTCCATAAACGGTGCTGACAAGCAATTAATTTAACCCACAGCATAAACAGGACAATAATGCAGGGAAGGGAAGAGAAACAAAAATTCCTTATGTTTGTCAGCATCTTAAATTACACAAACACCATCTGGTGAAGCGATTTAGGAATTTTATGAATTTAGATTTGCTTCACCTCATTTTACCCGAGGTTTCGTCCCGACTTTCCTCGTTGTAGTCCTCTGTTTTAAAATTGGATCCAGCTGGCGATCGATAGTAACACAATACACGCCGTCATGGGACATGCAGCCCTCTGAGAGCATCAGTGAAATTATAATGGCTGAAAGCACTTAGTCTGGAGTCCAGCACATCTTCTTAATGTACAGATGGACGACTGAAACTTCCAGAAATCAATAAGAAACATAAAAATGGGCCTGAACATCAGCTGAAAACATTGGGTTCAGTTCAAATTCAGAAATACTTTATTGATCCCAAAGGGAAATTAAACAATAATTTAATAAAGCATATATGACGTTGTATTGTCAAACAGATAATAAATTAAGTAAATACTTAAAAGCTGAGTAAATCAAAATGGATAAATGAAAGTGGGAAAATTAGGAAAAATAGGCATAATTGAGCATAACTGTAACCAACTAGGTGGCAGCAAAACTGATTACACGTTTTTCACTACATGAAGAAAATAACCAGCAACAATAATGAAGTGAAGTGAAGTGAATTTCAAAAATAAATTTTGTTTTAAACTAAATTGGGGACAAAAAGTTTGTTTTTTTGTCACTTAAACGCAGTGGTGGAGAAAGTACTCAAAAAATTTACTTAAGAAAAGTATAAATACACAGACAAAAATTTACTCAAGTAAAAGTAAAACTACCATATTAACATTTGTACTTACGTAAAAGTAAAAAAGTACTGGCTTTTAAAAATACTTAAGTATTAAAAGTAGTACTTGCGAGTAAAGGAGGAGGCGATGGGTAACAACAGATACGTAAGTCACGTTATTGCTTGGCGCCACCTTAAGTCCCTGAACTTCACATTTTAACGGAAAAAAAAAACTCATGACTTGGATGTAATGAGTAACTCGACAGTTTTGTAGAAATGTAGTGAAGTAGAAAGTACAGATACTGTACTTTCTGTAAAATGTAAAATGTAGTGATGTAGTGGAGTAAAAGTAGAAAGTATCTGTTATTAAATCTACTTAAGTAAAGTACAGATACACGAAATTTGTACTTAAGTACTTCCCACCACTGCTTAAACATGTCACAATATCAGGTTTAAGTGATGCTAACTCCCACCTACAGGAGGCAGTATTTCTTACTTCTACATTCAACCTGACTTTATGTCAAGTTTCAGTCTGTGATTAATGTGGCTACTAAAACATAATCAAATTTGTTGCAAATATTGCAGGATTCCTTGCAAATAATCTTAAATCAGTCATTCTGTTCTTTAAAAAATCCAAAATGTATAAAATTCACACAGATTAGAACAACCTCCTGGTTTCATGAAGACAGGCAGGGAGCAGGTTTTCCTGTTACCGTGCATCATAAATATCTGTGTGATATTTACACTTGTGATATCAACACTTTCATATTAATTATGTTGACATTCTATGCAGCAGAACAGGATCCTTGACGAGTGTTTACCTCAGTGAGCTCGTTAGCCGCAGCCTTGAAAGGCAAAGAGGAATTTTCTATTTAAAGATTCTGCCGTTGTGGTTTGTTGATCACACTTGAACAAACGCTGTACACCTGTTGTTCTCACTGTACGCTGTAATCATATTAAACCACCACAACTGACAACCTGCAGATCATTTACAGAGAACAGAAAATGTGCTTACCTGCCAGGTTTTCTTGAATATATGTCTTTATTTTGATCATTTCAAAGCATGTAATGTGATATGTTGGTGGTCTTTTAGTTCAACTGAAAGAAACACTTATCATTAAAAATTTGAAAATAAAACATGGTGTCCAAATTTAGCTTAGCAGAAGTCTTGCAAAGGTTGAAAATTGAAGGTAGAATTGAAACTTTTCAGCCAAATTTTGAGTCGAAGGTAACACGTCACACACTCTGCTTCTTTATATGACATCACAGAAAAATCTGAAGAAATCAGCTAATCAGGAGGAGACTTCTTGGTCATAAATCTGTCAGTTTCTCTTTACATTATCATATAAAGATTTGTAAAATATGGCTAGAATTACTCAGAACAAATGTTACTCAAAGGATATTGAATAGTTTAGGTGTAGAGTCATAGGAAATAATATTTAACAACTTTTGCTAGAAATTAATTTTATTATATTTATATATTAAATGTTTACAATCATATTTTGTAGGAGAAGAGTTTTCTATTAACCTGAACACTATTTTAAAAGTGGAAAATCAACTTCTCCTTTTTTGTTGCTGTTGGAGAAATGTTGCACTCATCCGTTTGCATTTCCTGGGGCCTAAGCCCCCCGGTCCTTAAAACCTAGTGACGCCTCTGTGGCTGATGATACAAAGTATACAGCAAAACATTATCATTATGAGAAGCTTGTGGAAGGAGACCCCGGTATTTGATTATCAGAGCAGATTTAAAGAAAGTAATGAAATATTCTCTATAAATTTTCATATTTACCAAATAGAGATATTTAAGTTTGTTTTATCTGGCCTAAAACAGGATAAGTTTAGTCTGACAGGCAGTGAGAAAACAAAATGGATAAAATAAATGTAAAACAATTTTTGTGCTGATAACAATATAATCCGTCTGCCTTCAAATAGTTGGTTTTTCATATTTGGTATGAAAAACGATTGGTGTGTGTTTTTCTTTCCTTTTCTCTTCTCGTGTCCATGTCATTTCTTTTTGCCTCCTGCCAAGTGTTTTGTTGTATTTTGTTAGTCTTTCTGCTTGATTCAGATGATAACTCGTTAAAAGCATAACCAGGCATGAGCTTTGTAAATTATCTACGGCGCAGAGGGTTTGTGTTTTTATTTCACACCATTTATATACCATTTACAAACCCTTAAACTGTATTTTATTGCTTTTATCGTCAACACTGTTCACATTATCTCTACAAAACATCAAAGCTCTGTTAATGTCTGCATTCTTGTTTTCTGCTGAAGAAGAAATGAAAGCATAAAAAGGAGGAGATGGAGGAGTTTTTATTGCTGAATTAATAGAAGAAATCATCTAAAAAACATGGATGTTTGTGGAAATTTTCAGTAAAAAAATAATCCTTTTATTTCTCCAGAATAAAAAAAAAACATAAATTCAGAACACACTAAGATTCAACCTTTTAACATTATTAAATTGGCTACAACTTTATTTCTAGAGGTGAATTCAGACTTGCGAGGCATTAGAAATGCGAATAGCAATGTCTGGCAAGTTAGCATCTAGAGCGTTGTTAGCTAGCAGCTAACACTGTTAGCAGTTGCGGCCAACAGTTTTAGCTGTATTAATTCAACATAAATTAATCCAAGATAAATCTACATATGTATAAATGTAAACATATAACCTTTAACATTGCTAAATTATGTACAACTATTTCAAGAGATAAATTCAGGCATCAGAAAGGCAACTAGCAACTAAGCTAACCGCTTGAGTGTTGCTAACTGCTAACACTGTTATTAGTTACAGCTAAATGTTCACCACATGCTAGATGTTTTACTTCAATATAGATTATTTAGACTTCTTTATTTATTATAAAATGAAGAAATTTGAATTTTACAATTTCAAGTAAATAAAAAACAGATTGAGTTTCAGAAAAACAGGAAGTAGTTGGAGGACGATGGTGCAGCATGTTTTGTTTAATGATTTATTGTGTGAACAAACATGGTTAGATGTGATTTTAATTGAGTTTCTGATTTAAAGCACCACAATTACAATTGTTCTTTCCGACAACAAATTTGTAATGGAAACGCAGCCACTGTTAAATCAGCATTAGTCATGTTTTTGGGAAGCCAGAGTACCTGGAGAAAACCATGTTTACTGAAATAAATAAACTTTATCAGTAACGTAACTGTTTCTCTGGAAGAAGAAACCTTTGTGTTTACCTTTGGTTTGTTGATGAACTTTCTGAAAATGCCTGGGAAACACCAGGTTTTCACCAGAGCGGCCAATAAATCTTGTAATTACTGTTTCTGTGCTGCTGTTGATCGAACAGAAAACTCTGCATCACCTCCAGTATCATCTGACATTGTTCTCTATGTAAATGTTAATAGATTCAGGGAGAGTAAAGGTGAACTCTGCCTCTGCTGCAGCACCACCGACTGGGATTTGTCTCAGTTTCACTGACAGGATTTTCCTTAAACGCAAACCAGTCGATGGAACTGGTTTCATGTGTTGCAGCTGGATCTGACTGGCTTATGGCAGCATTTTTTGTCTCAAAGCTTCACTTGTATTTGGAGATTAGAAATCAAATGTCACAGTTTGAAACTAATAAACTAAATGGTAAATGGACTGAACTTATATTGCGCTTTATCCGATCATTTTTTGACCACTCAAAGCGCTTTACACTAGAGCCACATTCACCCATTCACACTCACACATTTATACACAGCTCGGTAGGCAATTTGGGATTGGGTGCCTTGCCCAGGGGCACATTGATACTGTACATGTGGCAGGAGGAAGCTGGAATTGAACCCACAACCTTCCGATTGCAAGACGACTACTCTACCCACAGTCGCCTCTTAAAAACTAAACGATTTTAAAGTGCATATGAATGATCTTTTAATCATTTTGCAGAAGTTGAACATATATTGCAAAACATGCAATAAACGGTGATATGAGCTGTAAAAAAATTTTTTTTTCTACTTTGTGTCCATCGTAAACTTTAGCTTCAAGTAATGAGGGAAAAAAATTAAATAACGTAATTATTTCCATTAGAACAACAAAGTTTTGTTGAAAAAGCTGTTTCTCAGAGAAGATTTAGTGGATTTTTGTCTTAACTCAGCCGCAACACATTTTTCTCACAAACGAAGCACCATTAAAGGGAAATAAACAGCCTTTGCTGGAAAGAAATAGAAATAACCAACAAAACCTTTATTTAAAGGTTTAATAAATTAATATATGGAGTTATTAGGAGAGGTTAAAGAGCTAAATGTAGCTGTGAGGATCATAAAAGTGTTTAAGGGGAACTTTTGCAAGTTCTAGTTAAAAGTTTCCTACTTTTCATTCTTATTTTCTTTGTTTCAAGCCATTTTTCTTATCATTCTTGCCTTGAAGCTGCAGTATGTAACTTTCATAAAGAAAATGTTTTTAAATATTTATGAGACACCTCCTCCAACTCTTTCCTGAGCTACTATTGCTGTCTGAGGAAATGCACCAAAAACAACCAATCAGAGACAAGAGGAGGGTCTTAGCGCTGTCAATCATCCTCATGGACTCGCTGCTAATTGTGCGAATGGCAAGAAACATATTGGTGGTCATGCTAACACTACCTTTAGCATTCAGGAGAGGCTTTGCTGTGGAGAAGGTACTGTAGCATACACAGGTTGATTGACAGCACTAAGACCCGCCTCCTGGCTCTGATTGGCTGTTTCTAGTTAGCATAGGGTGAAGGCGGAGGTACTCAGTTCTTTTCACATATTACCTGCCACATATCAAACTGTGAATCTATGAAAGTTATATATGTAAACAACATATTTTTTGTGAAACTTTTATGCTGCAGCTTTATCACCTTTTTCTAAACCAGACGTGTTTCCTGTGAACCGTCAGACGGAGTGAAGTGGATCTTTATGTGTTAATGAAAGCAGCGGGTCAGTATCTCATCTCAGCAGCTTCAGCCCTTTTGTTTGAACTTCTCCCGTCGGTGATAACTGGACGTTGGGAAGTAGTTAAATGTTTCCAGGCGGTTTGTTCCCGCGCACATGAAAACGGTCGGCTGCGTATCGTCCTCGCCGTCTGCAGTGGAAGCGTATTTGTGTTGGTGTTTATCTCTGCGCTGCCGCCGGCTCCCTTTGATTTCCCTTAAGTCTTATGTCTTTTGTCATGTTCTGGTCTCCTGAATGCTTGCTTATGGGTGTTGTTTGTTTTCTCCTCCCCCCCGTTTCTTCTTTATTTGCATGTCGTTCCTCCTGTTCCTCCACACCTCCCTGTCCTCCCCCCTGTGTGCTCAGACACTGTGCCCAGCGCTGAACCTGCAGCTCATGGTTGGTATCTTTTACTTTCCTCTTTATGTCTCTGTTTCTGTGCGTTTGTGTTTACACCGCCGCTTGGCTTTTTAAATGTCAACCGCTTGCTGTCAGTAATTCGTCGATTGCACTGATCAGTATTTTGGGACGCCAGTCCTATTTTCCTTGAATTTATTCTGTCAGAATAAGTTACTAAGGCTGCAATAAGTCTAATCTTTCTAGATGGAAACACTTGGAGAATGATTTCACCTACTAACCAATTACAGTTCTTCCCTGAAGGTAATAAAAGCCACTCTTGAGGACAGGACTGATTATATCAGCCACTGCAGATAGTTTTGTGTGGAGGCAAAAATAGACCTCATTTACTTGTTTTCATGCGTTTGACTGAAGCTGATACACATCATTTTCTAATTTTGTCTAATTTGCATCGCTTTCCCATTATTTTTTTTATGTGTTTTTTTTTTTTTTGGCTGCCATTTCATAATTTGTGCGAGTGAATTCATGGTCACGAGCTTTCTGTTAATCAATGTGCTCATTTTGCTCCGTTGGAAATTTAAACCTAACTTTGCTCGCTTGGTTTAATGACCAAATTAGTGAGCTGCAGAGTAAAAATGAGCCATGGGCCCAGAAATCAGCTCCTGTTTGTTGCAATTTAGCTGCATGATTTCATTTTGGTCTATGACTTATTTGAGGCTTCGTGCAGGTCAACAAGCTAATGAAATTACGTGCAGAGATGGTACTTTACTCTGGTTGTGATCCAGACTTCCTGCAACTTTTGCAAACATCTTCATGATGTCATCATTTGGGATCCCCTCAGATTTTATTGTACATGTTTAAACACATTTATCTGCTTCCAGAAGACCAGATAAGGGTTAAAATCAGTCAGAAAGTGGATTGTCTGAGTATTCTGAGCATGCCACCAGGAAATCAATCCTTGGGAGCCATAGTTGCTATAGTAACCCATGTACACTGGTCTTGATTGGTTACTCATGGAAGTGAGACTCCTAAATACACTCCAACCGCCAAACTAATCAAAGCAGAAAGCTGCAACCAACTACACCTCCAGATTGCACCCACACTTTGCTGGGAGACGCAAAAAGGCTGCAATGTAAAATGTAACCTCTGGTATCATGTATATTGACAGGATAAGAAGTATAAACACCAGGTCAATGTTTTAAGATTTTGAAAGTACATTTAGGATGTTTTACCTCCTGATGGTCTGGTAGACTCAGTTCTACTGGAACCAAAACTTCATCATCTGCTCCACGTCAAACCAACCAAACCCTATGAGCAACCAGCGATGGCCGCATTGAGGATAAGGCCTTCATATGTGGGTTGTGCTTAACCCCTGCACCACCACAGCACACCCAGGATTGCTCTTTTGTCTTTGACTAAACACCACAAGCCATTTCTCCTGCTAGAGCTAGGCTAGCATATTTGTTATGGTTATATTTACCCAGAATGCCTTGCTCTCTGCTTTTGAAGCGGTCTTCGGTCCACTTGGCGTTCTCATGTGCATCCAAATCGAACCAGCGTCCACTTCAACCGAACTGAGGGCGAGGTTTGTAGATGGATTCGATTAGCATTCACACCTCACCAAACGAACTGGACTTTCTAAACAAACGGAGTGGAGTCAGAATAAACAGAGCTGGTGTGTGCCTGAGGATGTGAGAGGCTTTAGGTCCACTGAACTTTATACAAATGAAGCAAAAACGGAAGAAACCAAACAAAGCAGGTCAGGAGAAACACATTATGCTAACTGTGGTTACTTGGGGATATTGTTTTGTTTTTTGGACCTGGACTCTTTGCAGTCATTGAATCAACCACAAACGCCTGCGACTTACAAACATCCTAAAGCCAAAACACTAAATTAAAATGAACCGCCTCAGCAATTTACAAACATTGCAAAAGAAAAGCATCAGAAACCCAAAGTATTATTGAATAAAGCTGTAAAATTGGAAGAGAAACCAGAACAAAGGAGCAAGAATCGAGGTGAGGCAATGGTCCAGTCAAAGTCCAGACCCTCAGACATTCCCAGGGACAAACATAGCTTTTCTCCACCTCCAGATCTCAGATTTAATCACCAAAGCAAGAGATAATTTAATTAGTTTGCAGCATAAATGCTCACATAAAGCAGGGAATGATCAGAAAGATTGGTTCTATTATAGTTCCATGTTGCTCCCTGAATTAATCACCTCCATCTCCACCAGTTAGCTGGCGCTCCGCGGCGCCGCTGAAGCATCCTGCCTGCTACTGACAAGAGAAACTCGTCTTCAAGAGAAAGCAGATGCTTTGTTTGAGTTTTTATTTATTTTTTGCAGGATGTTTTGTGGGCATTGATGAGTTTTTGAATGGTTTCCCCAGATGTTCTTTCTCAGCCCATAATCATTTTTTAAATGTTAGTAATTAGCTGCAGCGCTGCGTTGTGAGTATGAAATCTGAATTTCTCTCTTTTTCTTGATATTTTTGGCCCAAATGTGGTAAACAGAGGCTCTGTGCCAAGATGGAGTGGATCATCCTTTTTAAGAAACATTTCATCTTAATATTCATTATTCATCTGCTTCACTTTGCTCCCTGTGCAAATGTTTTAAATCACCTTTCATGTCTTCGTGCTCCACTGCCAGGCAGCCTGGCTGTCTTTGTGATATTATAAAGTGGTTTTGATCAATAGGGGAATATAAATAAATGCCTGATCGCTGAGGATGTTTCAGTATTCACATACAAAGGATTTGGAGCACTTATGTAATAGCTGAAAGTGACTTTTGAGGTTTAATGAGGATTGCTCGTGGCTTTGGTTCAGGCTCAAAATCCTGCTAAAGTATTTCTGCCTCTTAAAGTTTAACACATTTTTCAAATTGCAGTCTCAACAAAGTATTGTGTTTTATTGGGATTTTATGTGATACAACAGGAAAAGAATGGAAAATGATTCATGGTTCATTTTTACTATTAACTATGTTACCCATTAATGAATCCCAGCGATATGAGTTTGAATTTAGGTCATGATGTTTATTTGTTTATTTAAAGATTCTTCCATAAATATTACGTTAAAATCCTTACAAACGTCCTAAAGTCAAAACATAAAATTAAAATGAACCGGCTCATCAATATACAAACATTACAAAAGAAAAGCATCACAAAATAACTTAAAACAAACAAACAAAGCACAAAATTTCATCAATTTCAAATGTATATGAAAAACAAACAGTAGTAATCTGACTTTGAATATAAATTCACAAATTCCATCAATTCAGTATTATTTCATTATCTGTTATGGGTTTTTTAATGTTATTTTTAAAATTACATGATCAGGAATTAATAAAATATGTTCAATAATGTAAATGTAAAGCAAAAAGCAATTGTGGAAAGACCAAAGCCATGCAGACAGTAGTTGTTGAAAATTAGTCAAATTCAGTGCAAATACAGTGCAAAAATAAAATATTACCAAGAATATTTTTTCTAGTTTCTAGGGCAACTATCTGTTTGTTTTATTTCAAATATTCTAACTTGCAAGTAGCTTTTCACCAAGAACAATGAGCTTCTTTTAGTCAATAATTTATTAATTTTGATAGAGTAACATTTCCACTGGCAGTTTATTTTACTTATATGAACATTTAAAACATCATGTTGAAATGTAAATAATCTACCAATAGAACCAGTACTTTTTTATCAATATTAAAGAATTATTAACTTAAACAAGATCCCATTTCTTGCTAAAAAGTGACTTTTGTAACTTTACTTCAAGTGTAGTAAGATATTTGCATGAGAGAATAGACCTAATGTACTGGGTAAGACTTTGTGTTTTTGCAGTGTCTGGTTGTGTTTTCTGCTTGGATTGTTCCTGACATAAATCAACCCCTTAGAGTTAGCAGCTGAAAATCTGAAAGGCTTTGTGATGCTAAGGAAAACAATAAGAGGAATATTTATTATTATTAAAACAATGCGAGGATTGATTCGCTCCGACAACGGCGGAGACACGACTCCATTAATATGGAAACATGCCGACTGAAAGTTGGTGGTGGGTTCAGGTGTTGGTTACCTGTAATTAATTTATGCCATCGTTTATAATCTGGCGCTGAGGTGTGAGCGAGCTGCGAGCGGGAGAATGTGGCGGCTGGCAAAGCGTGAACTGTGAAAAGACCGTTGTTGTTTCCTAATGCGGCGATCAGCCACAGAACAAAAGCTGCAAACACAAACAGAGCAAACGCAGGTCTGCCGTTCTTCAGATCACCATCTGGTTTTCAGAAATAAACCGAAACCAGTAAACATCACGTCATTTACTGGTTCCTCCGTTGCACCCTGAAAAACTGAGAGGAGCTCAGAACAGACGGAAGATAAGTCCTAAATAAATTAATATTTGTCGGTACTGGTTGTATGGATAGAAATTTTCTGAAAAAATGTCCCCAATGTTCCTCCAAATAATCTAAATAAATGTAAAAAATATTTTTAATTTTAAGACTCTTCTGCCAAACAATTCAGAAAAAAAATATCTAGAGAATGCAATAATAAAACAAGAAATAAAACAAAATCTTATTTTTTATCTAAGTATAAAATCTTTCCATTTGTCTGTTATGGCTACATAAAAAAAGATTCATTCATTAATTCCTTCAGCTTTTCACTCACAAAGTCAACAGATTGTAAATGTATTCTGTCTCTAATCTACTAAATAAAAAAGAAATTTCTCTCTTACCAGTCAGCTTTGGTCTTATGTCATTAAAACAGGAAATACTCAGTTGGACATTTATAATGCAGACTGAATGTATTTCTTCATTTTTAAAGAGCATCTGAGCACAAAGTCAGCATTTATACACAATATTGTTCATTTTTCTGAACACCACTTCCTTGTTTCAAGTGTGGATTGATAAATCAGTAGAACATTATGGACGTCCGGTGGCCATTTTCCAGAATAGCAGGTAATTAATGTGTGCTGTAGCTGCAGCCAGGTCAACACCTGTTTTAATATGTTTACATGCAAAAGGAAACAAGGTTACTGGGAGAAAGGCAGGAAATTAAAGAATGAACGGACCCTGCAGCTGCTCATTATTCAGCTAAAAACAGCTTAACTCTGCAGAGCTTTGTTTTGTCATTCCAGTGCCATTAAAGGCACACTGATTAAACATACAATTAGTCTGGGTTACAGTGCTCATGCCTAAACATTAGCAGCATTAGCAATAAAGGCGCAATTTGTCAGGTTGTCCAGCATGATGTGCATCACACATAGTCCCATAGGCATGCGGTCACTGTGCAGCATTTTGTTGCAAATTATTGATCTAAACCAAGCTCCTATATTTTGCTGACAAACATAGTTGTAAGTTTTGTATTATTTAATGTATAAAAACAAGATAAATATTTGCCAAGATTTTGTGTTTTTGCAGTTAGAAACAAGAGCATGTGAAATGATTTATATAAATAGAAATGTATGTACAAGAAACCAAACAAAAGGCTGCGAAGTGACCTCATGTCCAAGGATTTGCACAAACATTTCTATTTATATAAATCATTTCACATGCTCTTGTTTTAAATGCAAAAACACAAAATCTTACCAAATATTTATCTTGTTTTTGTACGTTAAATAATACAAAACCTACAAGTACATTTTCAGCAAAATGTAGGAGCTTGTTTTATTTCAATAATTCCTCAATATTGACAGAACATTTCTAGTTCCGTTGGCAGATTATTTAACAAGATATTTCTCCCATTTTAGAAGTGAAATAATCTGCCAATACAACCAGTACTTCTTTTACTCACTATTAAGGAATTACTTAACTAGTTACTATTTCTTGCAGAAAAGTTTCTATTTATTTTTTTATTTGCTCTAGAATCTAGACAAAGATACTTTTTGATAAGATTTTGTGTTTCTGCAGTGTTGATGTTTATTTTATCCCTAATTCTGATAATATATTGGATTTGCTAAAGATTTTGGCAAAAGCTGTTGAGAGACAGACGCTATCCACAGTGAAACAAGTTCTTTACCGACATGGACTGAAATTCTGCTTAGTGAGGAAGATGGTAATCATCTAGTAGTGACATGAAAAGCCGGATTACAGTTTCTTTGCACTCAGGCAAGTAAAGCTTTACGTTTTGGAGACATGTCATGTGGTGCTAGCGCTTCATGCTAGCTGGTAGCAGTAGGATGTTTCTTATCTTTCTGCATTCCCTTGCCTTTATGGGTTTTCTCTAGAAGTCTAAAGACATGACTGTCTCTTTAAATAAAGAGTTGTCAAAACTTTTAGTCGTGTCCCTTGTCCTGAATTTCCTGCTCCGTCTGTACTTAATTCCTCCAGAGTCCTGTTAATGAGCTAATATTTGATTTTAAGCTAGCTTCTGGAGGAATATTAATGCAGGTTTGTATTCCCTTTGCTCAGAGTGTGACTATTGAGTCAGAGTCTGTTAGAAAGCCATCAGCACTGACCGCCTGGCTCTATGTGCCCTCCTTAATGTTGTCGCCATGGCGATGGCCTGCTTTTTGAGGCTAAAAGAGAGAGAACAGTTAGACACCATGAGCTCCTCTTTATATTGTACATTTCCCTCTAAAATAGATGGGAGGAGTGGGTGTTTTAGACAGAAATTAGGCCTTAGAATTTTGACTTTAAATGAGAAACAGATATATTTTGACATAAATGTTGATAAACTTCATGTCCGCTTCCAGTTCTGAGTCTGAGAAAACTATTTTAGTTAAAGGTGCACGTGTGAAATTAAGCTGAAAGGTAAGTTAGCTTACCAAAAGATATATGGTAATTTTATTTGATCAGAGGAATTCACGCCTGCAGGAACATTTTTCAGTTTCTCAGGATGAGATGCAGAACTTTTATTGTTTTTAGAAAATTGTTATGCTACATAGCATGCCAGCAGATTTAGGTCAGCAGTGCTGCGCCCCGTGCTAACTAACTGCATCTGGAAAACCTAAAATGAAATAATTATTTACAATAATTATGCTTCTAGAGTACAAAAAGCTCTATAATGTTATTAATGCACACAACACTTATAGAAAAGAAAAGTTTCTTTTTGTATATCCATGTGTTTTCCATCATTGGAAAGTTTAAAATCTACACTAACAGACTCAAAAAGCAGTGGGTATTGTTAATCTTTTTGTCAAGGCCAGTGTCATTTACAAAATAACATCACCCTTCTCATTAGGATCATCAAAGACGAACTGAGTTAAGAGACTAATGTTTTCATTTCAGATTGTGTATTATAAGATGTTATATCATTGAAATTTCAGGTTAGTTGGACTGGGAGTCTTTGTTAAATGGGTGAAGTGGTTCTCAGTCTGAAAAAGTTTGAGAAACGCTGCATTAGAGGAAATAAAAATGTTTTCATGGCTGCAGTTCAGGTGAGTAGAGGTTTTTTTCATCGTAGCTTCTCTAAGCCTGAATAAAAATGATGGATAGCACCAATCAGAAGTTGTGGAGGATTTTCGGTACGCCTATGGAGTAGCTTGTTTCTAAGAAGCGGGGTGAGAGTCAGGGTTTGGATGTTGGAGGTTCAATCAGCTTCTGGTCCTCTCATGTCTCCTCACCCTTAATGAAAGGGCATCTTGAGGGAAAATGTCAGTTGTTTAAGCCGACGGTTCGGTGCTCTGACTAATTTCCCATCCGGAGAGGTGAGCACGTCTGGAAAAGGATACGCTCTGCCAACGCGGCTGTCAGCAAACTGGTGAAAGTCGTGGGATAATTGAGCTGCACTCCGAGATCTAATAGTGGAGGAGGGACGCGGAGGCATAATGACCACTTTGCTCGCAGGAACAGCAGTGAAGGACGCCACTTCACTCTCTAATCCGACAACCCAGCCGCTGCAGAAGGACGACGTTACAGACCATCAGCGGAGGAGATGGGATGGAGGACGGGAGGCTGGTGGAGGGGCTGGGTCGCGGGGTTTGGGTTGCCAGGTCGAGGGGTTTTGGTTGCCAGGTGGGGGGGTTCTGGTTACCAGGTCGGGGGGCAGGCAGGGGTCAACAGTTTAAGTGGTTTGACCTGGTTCTGAAATGGTTCGATGCCAATCTGAGAGGAAACATATCCAGAAAGATCCGTGAAGATACGATTATAAAGATATGATTCAGAACCATCCAATCATCCGTTTATCCTTCCTCTGTCAATCAATTGTTCACCAGTTCATCCATCTAAACATCCATCCTTGCATCCATTTAACCATCCATTCTGTCCATCCATCCATTTATTTGCCTTTCATCCATCTATCATCTGTTTATCCAACAACCGTTCATCCATCTACCAAAACACCCATCCATTCATCCTTTCATTCATCCAGCCACCTGTCTATCCAATGGTTCATCTGTCCATCCATCAGTCCAATGTGCATCCATCCATCAAACCATCCATCCATCCATCCATTCATCCGTTTAAGCGCGATGTTTGGTTATCACATGTGGTCGTATGAGGTTTTCGAATTCTGAGACGTTTCTGTCCATGTTGGGACAAACAAAGGTCATAAAAATAAGAGACTCAGATTTCTAATGAACCCAAACGTTTAACTCTAGAAGTCACACAAGGAGTTAAACTCAGAGTGGATTGGAAACCCTGCTGCTCGTCCCAGAATCCAACAGCCCAGATCTAATGTGGTTTCCTCATTAAGACAGAGAAGTCATTAATGGCCCAGTTGGACCTTTTTATTTAAGATCCACTGGCGTTCGCTGAGCGTGTGCGTGCAGGTAGACGCGTCACTTTCTAATCTGGCAGTCAACCTGCCTTTGGGGCTCTCTTCAAATGAGCCACATATGCTGCATTAATTAGTTTGAGACTCACAACTGAGTGTGACAGGTGACAAACAGACCCCCCCCCTCAAACCACCAGCACCTCCACAAACCTTTTACCTCCCCTTATAACTCGCCTCCTGCTGAAAGTCAAGTGAACCTCTAAGGTTCCGTCTGGCTTTTCATGATGAAATAAACCAAGAAGTCCTGAAATAGACGAAGCATCAACAGCTTTCATCAAGCAGCAGCTGCAGGGATTGAAAACTTCTCAGCAGAGGAAGAAAAACGGCCTTAACTCTAAGCTTTAATTAGTGTTTTTGTTAATGGTGAAATTAGGAGACGAATTATTCGGTAGGAGTCGTAAAGTTTTGAAGCTCCAGTAACTTTTATCTTTGGCTCTTGCTTTGTAGAGTTTGTTATGAATGACATTTTTAGCTCCTCCATTTTGTTCTCAAAACAAAACATTTCAAACTACGTGTGTCTAACCAGCATTATGGAGATAAATAATCACTGAAAAATGCTAAATTATAGCTTGGTTTTTTTCTGAAGATTTTAAATCAACAAACACTGTTTACATTATTTATGTTCCTAGTTTTGAGTATGTGGTCACTAAGGTATGAAATATTATGACCCATAATCAAACCAAAACACATATAAATGAGCTGCTGTTGGTTAATTAATATTAATTAAAGTCACATAACAAGAATAAAGTTCAAGCAGGTTCTGGAAAATGAGCTGCAGAGAAAATGATGGATGATATTAGAGATGAAGCAGGAACAGATGATAGACATATGATTTGGTGGAGAGTTCAGTCGATGAATGGACAGACAGACAGACGGACGGACGGACGTTTCATTTACCATGTAGGAAGTTCAGCCATCTTTTCACTCACTTTAGCTTTAACCAGTAGAAGCAGTGGATTTGTTGCAGCAACTGAAGGTCGTTTCCTGAATTGGTCGAGGTCAAAACAGATTGAGCTAATCACCTCTGCCTTAATATCACCATGTCAACCAGAGTTTCCCCTGCTCCGCCCCCTGAATGCTACGTGTAAACCTCCAGATCCGCATACAGAAACCAGCAGATGGTTTTGTGATTATGGACATCATTACCAGACGATGTCTTCCAAATAACAGAGGGTTTTTTTGAGAAGCATTTGGAAATATTATAGAACAAAATGTGTGATTATGTGCTGTAATAGTGATGGCCTGTAATAACAAAGAGAGCCTCATTAGGGCATCCAGATGCTCGTTAATCGCAGCTGTCAGTCAACCATCTGCTGGCTGCAACAACACCTGCACCATAATGGCCGCTCGCGTTGTCTCCTTCAGCTGCTTCATGTCACACAAGGTGAAAAATAACTTGGTTTTACTGGCAACAGTGAAGCAGGTGACCTTCATGCCATCTTTTAGTCGTCCTGAATCGTTTAACTGCCAGAGGTTAGAAATGAATTCATTAGCGATATCTTGTTAAATCAAGGAAGTTTTCCTTTGGTGTTTCCACACACACACATTTAAATATCATGTTTTCTTGTTTTCCCCACTTTAAATAGAGAGAATTATGGATCTGTTGGGTAGGGGTGTGCCAAAAAAATAGATTCACATAAAATCCCAATTCTCATTTATTAACTTTCAAAATCGACCTAAAATGTCCCAAAACATACTGTCTACGAGCCTCCATTTTGAAACGGTGTTCTGAAGTCGCCATGGAGACGGTTCTGGAGCATTTGCGGAAAGCTCCGAAACAAAGAGGAAGCTACAAAAATGAGAGAGAGAGGGATCCGACTTCATTGAAGGCAAACATTTGAAGTCGTTTAGTCTTTTATCGATCCCCAGGAAGATCACCAGGATCTTTTGCACATTGATAGATTAAAGCAGAAATCATTATGAATAATCGCTTTGACTCAAAAATCGATTAATATAATTGAGTAAAGTTTTCCCACCCCATGGTCTCTGTCACTGACTGTCACTCTCTCTGACACCTCAGGAGCTGTTCCCTAAAAAAGACGATTATTTTGAAACAGACAATAAATTTTAATACATTTTTAATATCACATTAAATAAACATAAAATAATTCAAAGCTGTTGTTTTGATTCTTTAAGCTGAGATTATTTATTTATCTGTATTTCTCCAAGCCCTAGTCTGTTAGCTTTATTCCTGTTTTTTCTACTGAATAAAAAATAAATAAATGTAAACGTATTTAATGTTTTATTTTTTACATGGAAATATTTCTGGTTTTCCCACAAAGACGACAGTTTAACAGTTTTCCTCAAAAGTTACAATTATCCTTCATGGACTATTCTGTTCTTTTGTCCTAGAATGTGGGTCACACTCTAAAGTATTTCTATTTCAACAAGGTAAAAATTAGATCTCAGAGGAAATGGAAATTGATTATTAATATCCAGAGTAAAGCACCTTCTTCCACTCTTTCCTGTTCTAATTTAATCTCACCGTTCCAGCTGCTGAGATCCCTGAAATGCCTGCCAAAAAGCGAGCGATCGCTTTTTGGCAGGCAAAGCCGCCGTGGAGGTTTTCCAGGTTCATTTCTAAAATGTACCAAGCTGGAATATATCAGTGAAAACATCACTAAGGTTTTTTCTTTCAGTGATATTCTAACTGCAGGGATCCCCTCCACAGTCCATCCTCCATGTTTCCTTTGCTTTGACTTCCAGTTTGAACTGAAGACCAACAGCCTGCAGGGTTAAAGGATTCAGACAGGACAAAAGCTGGAAAGGTCTGATGTTTTTAGCTTCATTCATGACATTTTGACTGGTAAAGATGAATGAAAAACCTTATCATTATAACAATATCATTATCTTAACTTTTAATTTAAGCTAATTTATATTGATATTTATCTTAAAACACATAGGTAATTCCACCAAAACAGTGAACTCTGGTCTGCCTACAAATCTCTGTCTCTCTTCAGTTGTAGTGAATTATTAATGTGTACGTGAAAGCCAAGCGCACCGGAAACCGCTTCGAAAGCTGGAAGCGGACTATGGCACAAGGCATTTTGGGTAAATACAACTAAAACAAGTGCATTAGCCTAGCACTAGCAGGAGAAATGGTTCATGATCTTTTAGCAAATTATGCTGCTACAATCTGACCCCAGCATATTGATGTTTCCAATTAGTGAAGAAGGAAGTTCTCAGTGTCTTCTTCAGAGGTTTTTGTGTAGTTTCCTTCAGTGGTTCATGGTGCAGCGCCTCCACAGGCAGGGAGGGAAACGGGTTGTTTGGTTGGTTTGACTCAGAGCAGAGAGAAAGAGAACCACCTCATGCTAGGGATGAAGCAGATGATGAAGTTCTGGTTCTCCAAAAACAACGCCACGCTAACATTTTACTTTGGCACAGAAGTTTGTGTATTAATCCGTGAGCGGTTCATGGATGACCTTGACCGGCAAGTGCACCGTTGTCTGTTTACTATCGGTATGTTAATGCACCCATTGTCTTGGCTTCTTCTCCAGGATTAGCTCCGTATTTCTGTTGGCACGGCTCCTTCACTCAGGGCTGCGTCTGCTGTTTTCACAGATCTACACAAAGCCCCCGATGTCATTTCACTGATGCCATTCTGTCACACAACACCGGGCTACACAGCGTCTCTGTTGTTGTTATCAATGAGGCAGGGGAAGAGGCGGCATGGCACTCCACTTTGGGAGTCTGTGTTTTCTCTCCAGTACGGCTTATTTATCTCCTGGCCTTTTCTTTATGATTAAAACACTGCTAATAATTGTTTTGACCTTATTTGTGCTCGTCAGGTGATTGTTTATTTAGGGGAATGCAGCTGCACCAACCAGGGCACTATCTCCAGCCGTCGATGGGGTGACTGGTGCAGCTCGGCGACAGCAGGGTGGGAGGAGAGAGTCGGGTAGATAATCACGCAAAGAATAGTCTGGAGGCTGGAGAGAAGCACCACTGGGCCGCTTTCTTTCTCTTTTTTTTTGCCAAACTGTGTCCCCATTAACAGGACTGATGTGCATCTCTGCAACAAGCTGCAAACTCATTTGGCCCTGGGAGCCGTAGAGAGTCCTCTGTGTGTTAGGATAAGTCGCTCCAGAGACCACTAAAAGCCATTATTAGAAGGTGTTTATTGAGCTAGCCGTGGCCCAGATACAGCTTAATATCCTGAGAACAGTTATAGCCCATAATTATATTACATTTTGGATGAGGACTTGCCATGATTAGATAAATGATGAATGGCCCCGTCAGATAAAAAAAGGTGCAAGGTTTCCAAAGGAGGTAATGTACTGTTGGCTCGCCTTGGCTTACTAGCTGGAACGCTTTCTCTTCTCTATATTGTTTGACACCAGAAGTGGAGTTCATTACATACACACAGGCTGATGTTACATGTGAGGGAAATATGAGAGGGTTTTATTTACCCATCCAGCTCTCCACCTGCTGTAAATTAGATATTTAATCCTGTAACCAGATTTAGGCCTTTGAATGTGTTTTAAAATCTGGCTGAGTTGTTGGTGCCAGAAAGTAGATTTTCTACCTCAACACTTTCAGTGCATGTTTTATTTAAAAACCTAATTTCCAGCTGAAGAGAAATAAAACCGGAGAGTAAAAAAGATGTAAAATGATAATGAAATGCAAATTCTGACTCCTTGGGTTTGTCTTATTTAGTTAAACAAAGTGTGTTTTCACACCCAGTAATATTCTGCTTTTAGGGTTGAATAATCTAGTCCATGTTTTATGAGTCTTTTAAACTAGAGCTAACTAAAGATGTTCAAGGCAGTGAAAAATCTAGTATAATTTCCCTTTGGCCATCTGCAGAGTCACCAGCATGAATACAGTGTTTATATGCTAGGTGTCACGCTGGATTACAGTGAACTGTTTCAAAAACACATAAGCACATTTGTTGTATGTCGCTTAGATATTGTTTGCCAGCCAGTTTTCTCTATAAAGTTTGCATTAGAAAAAAGTGCTTGGCCAAGCCAGCCTAGACATGCGATGTGTTAGCCTATCCAAGGGCAATCCAAGTCAATCGACGGCTAATGCTAACTTATGCAGGACTAGCGATAGCCTATCAAAGCCTACTGCTAGCCTATAGAAACTAATGTTAGTCTATCCAAGGCTAATGCAAACCTGTTGAAGGCTAATGCAGACCTATCAATGGCTAATGCTAGTCTTTTCAGGACTAGAACAAGCCTATCCAAGGCTACTGCTTGCCTATCCAAGGCTAACACTAGCCTATTCAGGGCAAACAACAATAAATCCAGTGCGAACAACAGCCCATCTGTGCTATTGCTTCCTTCCTACTTTTCTCCTTCTTTGTTTCCTTTCTTCCCATTTTCCACCCTTCCTTTCTACCTGCCATCTTTTCTCTCCTCTTTTTTCCTTTCTTCCTTCCTTTCTCATATCTTTCCTTCTTACCTTCCTCCCTTCCTTGAATCTGATAAACTACAGAACTCTTTGAAGATGTAAGATTTCCCTGAATTAAGATGAGGTCGTTGTAAATCCCGTTTTGCAGCTCAGGTTGATATTCATAGCTGCATCTCTCCTCCATCTCTCCATCATGTCAGACTGGAAAATACTCATCAGTTTTTCTCCAGAAAGAGCCATTCTACTTCTTCAAGCCAAGAGAAGATTTTCCCAGAAGTCTTCAGTATCATCAGGATGTTTAATAAATGTGAGTCAGGTCAGCTGTTCTGGTCTTAAAACTCCAGTGGAAGATATTTTCTCTTTGTCTTATTGTTGAATCATGACCTTTGACCTTAGCTGATGCAGGTCCCTGTTCATCTGGATGAGTCGTTGATGAGCTCCTGGAGTGGATGTAGATGTCGACTTGCTGCAGGACCCAAAGCATCCAGGATGTTTCTTCTTCTTCTGACACTTTTCCAGCTTGTCTCTCCATTTCTGCCTGATTGATGCAGAAACATAACAATATATCTTATTTAGCTACTGAAGAGGCTTTTTCATTCACTTTTTTTACTTTACCCAGTTAGTCTAACGTCTCAAAATAATTCATAAAAAACACTCCTCTGGCTGATGAAGCCATCTCTTGAATCACTGCTGGAGAAGAATAATTTGCCTGTTTTTATTATTTAAATTTGAACTTTTCCGTGTTTTTACACGGCTTCAGAAGCGAAATGAAAAGCCCTTTTTCTGACATCTTTCAGAAAGGCTTAATAAACCTTCAGCGGAGTCGTTCTGTATGGAAGCGGTGTAGCTCGCCACCCGAGAGGCGAAAGATTTCCCTGACATTTTTAAATAGGTTCAATGAATAGGTTCATTGGTGCTTTAATTACATTCACTCTTTAACCAGCAGCGTTGCTGGCATTGGAAGTGGATCTTGACGAGGCATTGTGCGCCGGTGACACTCCGCCCACATTGTGCTGCTGTATTCCTTATTGCCCCTCTATCTACAGGCACAGCGCCCAAATCACCAATGCTTAATTAGCAGATTAGGAGATCCAATTAGGAGATCTTTCACGTCTTCGTCAACATGTTCCATGAAAATGAGAAACTCTCACAACGGGGTTTCTCTCCCGCTAAAATGGCTGCTCCCGATTGACTGCTGGATCCTACGTTTGGGAAAATCACATGATCAATATAAGTGTATAATACATCTGATATAATATTCAACCTTCAATATAATAATTTTTCCCTTTTTTTATCATTTTGTGGTCCTTGAATTAACTTTTTATGGCCTTCAAACACTTTTGGCATTTTTTTAGCATGATTTTTTCCATGGCAAGTGTATATCTTTCAACTAAAAATGTTAAGTGCAACAAAAATAATTTTTCTTTAGTTACAAAACACAAACGTCTTGAGTTTTTACTTAAATTCAGGCATCCCAACACCCATCTGTTGTATTTGGCTAAATACAGCAATGTTTGGGTATTCTTTGAATAAACCAAACACATTTTATAGACTTTAAAAAATGGAAAATAATAAGCCCAAATGTTAAATGATTAAATGCTAAGATAAATATAAAATATTGTGTGTTTTATGTATTGATGTGCAGGTAAAAGAGAGAGATTTCACATTATTTTCAGGTTTTTCACTTGGGGAGAAAAACAATTTTAGCCCCTGAATACTTTCAATTTGGAGATTTTGGTCCACAGTGTAGAAAGTTGTTTTATTGCCAAAATAACATTTGGCCAAAAAAATGACTCACTCACTCTTTAGTTACCTAGCAAATCACTCACTCTTTGGTTACCTAGCAAATCACTCACTCTTTGGTTACCTAGCAAGAACCTGCTGAGTAACTTGCGCAGCAGCAGTTTCAAGTTTTGCCTTTGTGCTCCATAATGGCTTTAAAAAAATAGTTACGTGTTGGGAAAGTTGTAGACAAAACAGGAAAGGTCACTCCACCAGTTTGGCAGTATTTCAGACATTTAAAACAATTTTAAAAACTCATAAATAACGTTGGAAATCCACTGATATGAAATTATATTGTGATTCATTTTTCAGCCATACCGTCCAACCTTAACTCAGCTTTTAGATTTCAAACACATTTCAAGATAAAGTTTGAAAATGAAAGCACAGAAAACTTTCAAGAGACTCTGCTGTGCTAAATTTAAAGTGTGTCAATAAAAACATTTCAGAATGAGCAGTAAGTAGAGCAGGTATACATCCCTAGCTGTAAAAGGACGGTACAGTAGCTGAGAGCCATTAAACATGAGCTACTGCTGGGGAAGTAATTATGAGTATTTCTTACACAGTTTGTTTTTTCTCATAATGTCCTACATCTTCAGTTCACAACTTCCATTCTGAGGTTAATGTTATTTTTTTGCTGCTACATTAAGTCCTTTAATAACCCATTTGGTCTCATTAACACGATGCATCTTCACGGTGCTTTAACGAAGATCCTGCAAGTTTCCCGCTAATTACATTCCAGGCAAGATTTGTGACATGGTTTATAACCAGCCTCAAACTATTTATTACAGCTCATCAGCATGAATGTCATATTAATTCAAGACTTTTATTGATTCAGTTGAAAAGTTCTAATTTCACGGAGGAATAAGAACATGACATACATCTGCGTACAAACATCTGTCAGCTTTACAGAGAATAGTGAAGACAGAGAAGAAGTATCCAAAGAGCTGCCATTGTGTGGAGAAAAATCATCTGATGTCAGAGGAAACTGCAATGTTGGCTCAAATAACCACTGGTTTAAATCAAGGTCTGCAACTGGTGCAGTTTCAGAGCCAACATTAAGACTGTTGGGACCCAGCGGGGGCTGTTTTCTTGTTACACGACGCTAAATGCATTCCTAAGCTAGCTACCTTTCTGAGTAATGAGCGGCTAGTACTGAGGCAACTCACTAGCGTTAGCTTTGGAGAGGCTAGTGACAAGCACACATAGGTTGGTCGCTCACTGGGTTGGCCACTTCCTCTGTTGGTCATTAGCAAAGATGGTCTTGCAATAGTTTTGGAGAGGCTAACAACTAGCATGCCTAGGCTGACTTGTACTGACTACATCAGAGAAAACGTGTTGCAGGAAGCTACATTTATTCTGAAGCTAGCAACTGATCTGATTAATGGTTGGCCAACAACGATAAATGATTGGCTGATGCTAACAAATCAGAAGGAGGCTACTTACTACCATTAGCTTTGGAGTACTTAGTGAATAGCATGTCTATTCACTAGCTGGTCACCCACTGAATTGGCCACTTACTGTACATTAGCATGGGCAGGTTAGCATTAGCTTTGTAGAGACTGGTGACTACCTACCAGGACTACCTACCTACTAGGTTGGTCACCATTCCTCTGCTGTCCAATAGCACAAATATTCTGGTGTTCTTCTGATTCGGCAGATGGCTAATATATTGAATACTGCAGCTGATGGACCGGTTTGGGATAGGCAGAACAGCTATGATCCACCTGTATATACATTAATCAGTACAAAAGATAGAGTGGCCTAGTCAAAGTTCTGATTTAAATCTGGTTGGGATGGTGTGTGGTGACCTTAAATAGGATGTTTAGGGTCTAAAATCCTCTAATATAGCTGAAAGAACAAGAAGATGGGGACAAAAGGATTAGGTTTAGGGGGTAGTTACCACTTTAAAAATGCTTTTTGTATTTACTCAGACCATTTTCTTAACACTGCGATGAAAACAGCGCTGTGGAGGTCAGTGCTGTTCTACCTGTCAAACTCAACAAAGCTTCACCTTATAGATCTAATAGGTTATTTTGACTGCAGATTTTCTTTTTTTAGCGCCGGGCAAGTTCAATTAAACTGAGCAGGAATCCTTCTGACATCCAATTCACTTCTTGTCAGGCTGTGAGAGTTGTGCTTTAACACACTTTCCTATTACGATGTTAATGTGGGCTTCGGGGGGTGGAGGGCGGAGAGCTGCAGACGGGGTGCAGAGGACAGTTGTGATTGTCTGCATCAAAAGTTTCTGGTTTAAATTAATTTTAGTGGAGAACGGAGTGAGATGAATTCAAAGTCAGCACAGCAAATAAAAGTTTATTCGTCTGTTGTGGAGGTTTGTCCTGTAGGGGGCAGCAAACGTAATGCATTCATGAATTCAGCGCCGTCTAACTTCCTCTCTGCTCTGCAAACAGCAGGAAGAGAAATAATTGCAAAGTCGGTTTAAAAGGTAGTAATTTTTATTTAAATCACACCGAAAAGCAGTGTCAATCTGCTCTGGGGTCAGTTTGAAACGAGCCGCAGATCCCTGACAGTTCCTGGAAACGTCCCGGGAGGCAATTTATACGCAGAAACTATCACTTAGGTGCAATTACTTTCATTAAGGAAAACACAGCCACTGTGGTTTCATTATCTCACATGGGGAGACGGATTTTAAACTGCATGGCTCTTTGTTTGAACCGTCAAAGGAAGGAAAATTTGAAAACCATTTATAGTTCCTGCCTTTTTTTAAAAATCATCTCAAACTGAACTCAAACTGTGAACTGTGGCAATTTGTGACCGTTAGTTGCAGCTTTATGTTTGACAAAATAAGAGGGAAAAAAGTCTTTCTAAATGTTTTGAGGAGCTTGATTAGCTTTTTAAGAGGATTTCCTGCTGGAGTCAAAGAACCGGACTAGTCACAACAAGATGAAATGTTCCAGATCACAGTTGGACCTCCACTACTGAACCAAACCAACATGAAAACTTTGATGGAAACACAAATAGTGATGAGCTGTTGGAGTCATTTCAGTGGTTTAGCCTCTCCTGGGAGGACTCATCGCCATTTTACATTATTTTCTTTCCACTTTGCAATTATCCTCAACTCTGTGTTGGTTTATGATTTATAATCCCAGACAATACATAATCATTTGTTGTGACAAATGATTATGTATTGATTTATATCTAAATATAACTATCAAGTGTTGCTATTTTGGTGTCTTTTTTCATGTTTTTCAATAACTTGATTAATAAAATTAACACAATAATCTAGTCTATATTGAATGATAGTAGTAACATATATTAATAGGATGTGAGTTAGTTGCTCGGTCACAGGTGACCCACACCACTGTGTTTTTGAGTTGCTACAGCAGCAGATTTTAGGTTCTATTCTGTTAAGAGGAACCTGCATTACATTTCTCTGTCAGATCCACAGCGGTTCGCTAACTAATCGCCTTTCCCACCGTGTCGCAGGCGGTTTTATAGGTTCTGTTTCTCTCATGGACTTTTCTCTTCTCAGACTCTCGAGCTGGAGAAGGCGCACCGAGGACGGTGGACCACGCCGTCATCGGAGGAGTGGTGGCCGTGGTCGTCTTCGCCATGCTCTGCCTGCTCATCGTCTTGGGGCGCTACTTTGCAAGACACAAAGGTAGCAGACCAGTACATACTCTGGGTCTCACTTACTAAAGTTGTGTTTGTTCTAGTAGATGAGCAAAAGTTTTAAACTACCCATAGTTTATTTTGACTCTGCTTCCAACTAAACTGACAGTTTTTCTCAGATTTTCTTGGTGCTGTGGTTTTTCTTCAGAAAATTATTAGTCCACATAATAATGTCAGAGATGGCAACTTGAGTTTCTAATTTGACATAGACTCCCTTTTTATACTCAGGCGATACATTAGTAGGTAAGCTAACCCTAAGTGCTTATGTAGAACTTATTCTACTGTTTCTTCAAAATATTTCATCTCTCATCCGAAAGGCTTCTTCAGTTTTAAAATACAGAAGTAAATAAATAAATCTTAATTAATATGTAACCTTTGAGGTAGGGTCGGGACTTAAATTTTTCAAATATGATTAAATAATTACAGAGATTTTATTGCAGTAACATCTTTTTTCCCAAGCCGGAACTTTTTTATTCACGTGTTTCTGGTACATCCAGAAACCTGATGCACAAATGAAATCAAATGAAATTAAATCAAATGACAACAATGGAGAAAGAAACCGCTTCTCTCAGCCTAATAAGAGTTAATTTCAGCTTCCAAAGCAATCTGAATTGGACGCTGGAAAAGACTATTGTTGTGTTCAAGTTGTGCTAAAAGGAGTTTGCCTGTCAGCAAAGCTGTTCAGGCCTGAAACAGCATTTCAATGCTAAAAATATAGCAGAAGTGCAGATGCTAATGCTAATGTCAGTGTCCACAGTCTGTGGTAACTTTGGTGTTTTTCAAAGAATCAACTAGATAAATGAGAATTCTGGGTTTGTTTGTTTTTTTATTGGATAGGTTGCTCAGTTGCCATGGCTTTGTCTCTTGTGTGTGAGAGCCTTTTAAATCCCAGAAAAATAATAAAAACTTGAAGGATTCAAAGGTCAAATATTCCTCTTAAAATGGTCAGTTTGAGGAGACAAATTAAGAATTTTATTTTAAGATATTTAAGCCGAAACATTTCTTAGAAGCTCATTTTTATACTCTGGAGCGCCATCTGCACCGTCACGATGTAAAGTGCTTCAGTTTGTTTCTCTTATTACATCACTGGCTGGAAGGTTACTGATGATGAGTAAAACTGCATTTTTCTAGCGGTCCTGATGAATAGCACAACATTCATCGTATGCCGCCCTCATGACGCCCGGATAATTACAATCTATAAGGAATTTCACACGTTAATGTTTCCAACGCAGGAGGAAATGGGATTGTGTACATTAAACACTTCAGAGGGGAAATGGCATAAATGAGGCAATTAGAGATGCAAAAAAATGTTTTTATGTTGTGATTCTGCTTAGGTCAGAGTTTCAGGTTACTTGGCATCAGCACATTATCAGTATGGCAGCTTTTCTCCAAAGCAAATGCTTCAGAAATTTTGGTCAGCCTGCCAAGTACTTCAACAGGTCATACATTTTCCAATGTAAGTGGAAATTAACAGCCAAGATAATCTAAACCTCAAGTTTTAATAGAACACAGTCATGATCAGTCAATAATTTGATGCCAAATGGCAAAACATTAGATTTAAGGAAGCCAGGCTGAATGCATTGAGTCAGTTTGAGCAAGCATGTGGTGACAGTGGAAAGAAACAACTCATTTTAACAAGAAGAACCATACAACAATCTAATCCACAATAATTATTTTATTTATATATTACAACAAGCTTGGAAGTAGGACAGCATTTTCTAGAAGAGAAGCATCATCCACAGAGCAAAACACGGTGGTGGCTGTATGATGGTCTGAATGAAACATGGTGGTGGATCTATGATGGTCTGGATGAAACATGGTGGTGGCTGTATGATGGTCTGAATGAAACATGGTGGTGGATCTATGATGGTCTGGATGAAACATAGTGGTGGCAGCATGATGGTCTGAATGAAACACGGTGGTGGCTGTATGATGGTCTGGATGAAACATGGTGGTGGATGTATGATGGTCTGGATGTAACATGGTGGTGGCAGCATGATGGTCTGGATGAAACATGGTGGTGGCAGCATGATGGTCTGGATGAAACATGGTGGTGGATGTATGATGGTCTGGATGAAACATGGTGGTGGATGTATGATGGTCTGAATTAAACATGGTGGTGGATGTATGATGGTCTGAATTAAACATGGTGGTGGATGTATGATGGCCTCCGGCTGTAACTGAACTTGGCTCTTAAGATCCAGATCATGGTGGTTCTGCAGCAGGACAATGATCTGAAGCAAACATAAAAACCAACATGGAGTAAAAACTGTGGATAAAACAGGAAAGGTCACACCATCAGGTTGGTAATATTTCAGATATTAACACCATAACTAATAAATTATTATACGTATTGATTGATATGAAGCAGGGATATTGCGGTACATTTTTCAGCCATATTTTAGTCTGAATTATAACTTTTCTTTACTCCTCATTTTGCCACCGAGATGTTTCGTCTTTGGTTTTGTTTATTAATTATGTTTTTACCATATTAAACACTCTGGACTGCCTTACTACTGAAATGAGGCACTGGACCAGATTATTACGTTTCAAGGGCAATCACTTTTTCACCCAGGGCCAGGTCGCTGTCGAAAGCTGTTTTATGTGTTTATTCAGGTTATATTTGTGTAATATTAACATTAGTTTGGTCTGATTGTGACATTTAAGCAGAACAGAAGAAAATCCTCCAGCAGGTTGGTACTTGCTGCAGCACCATTGAGCACCTTGTTTCTGTCTGATCAAACAGTAATTTTTCACGTTTGGCATTTTTCTCTCTCACTCAGCCTCGATATATTGTCATCATTACCAAACTCGTCCGCTGTGACAGGGTGTGAATAAATCTTGCAAATGAGGTTTGAAGTGGCCTTTTCTTTTGCCCAACTTGACAAGGTTAATTCGAACGTGCGATCCACACTCCTCTGCGCACTCAAGATCATTTCAAGGCCCTGATTTTCATGTGCCAATCCTGCAGCAAGCAAACCAGGGGAAAATGGAGAATTTGAGTGTGACGCTTTGCTGCTGCTTCTGGTGTGTGTGCATGTGTGTGTGTGAGGATTTACATAATCAGGTGCTGTGAATGGAGGGTCACATTTTAATCTGTGGTATCATCTAAAGCAGCAGACTGTTAGCCATTACGTCCCTTAGCAAAAGCTAGCATACTCAAAGTTTATTTTGATGAGTATACTTGAGTATGTCAGGTATAGTACTTGTAGTGTAGTAGAAAGTATACTAATTAAATACTTAATTTTAAGTTTTTAAAATGTTGCAATCAGCAATAAATCAATAATTTTCATTTACATCATTTTTCTTATTTCTGAACATAAAAGTCTTCAGTTTGCTGTTTTGGTCTCAACTGGCTTTTTTTAAGGATAATTTTGTTTACAGAAACATCATAATTCTTTGTATTTTTTATTTCTGTTGTTTTGTTTATTTGTTTTATATATTTAAGATGTCGTCCCGCTCTTGTGTTAAATGTTCATTAGAGTTTAAAGTTTATTGATCTTTGATCATGTGTTTCTTGTGTTGTTATGCCATATTTGACATGAAAAGGCTTTCAAAACAACAATGTTATCGTTTATCGCAACAACTTCTGGGACAATTTGCCATCCAGCAAAATGTGTTATTCTGACAGGCCAACATATCAGTGGTTTTGAGTTGTTTTCAAAATTTTTTCTACTTTTTTTTTTTTCTTTGCTGTGGCGCAATGCACTAAATTAATATATGTCTCCAAGTTTTACTTTGTCAGCGGAATCCGATGGTTAAATAAAAGAATGTTTTTTTTTCGCTGTACAAAATTTCTGGATATAAACAATAACATGCATAGCTTATGAAAGCTAAACTACAAGCACAGTGCCTCATTTTTAGTATAAGGTAAGTTTACTCTATAGTGCAGAACGATGTGGCCAAAACCCTTAGAGCAACATGAGCATCTAGCAACAATTATTGATTAGATTTTTGTTTTAACTGTCTGAAATATTGCCAAACTGGTGGCTTGATCTTTACTGTTTTATCTTTTGTAAAACAGTAAAGTACTGTTTTATCTGTTGTCACTTTACACCGTTATTGTTTATTTTAAGCACAAAACAGAAACTGCTGCTGTTATCAACAGGTAGTTGCTAGGTAACCAAAGTTGGGGGGGAGGGTTGAAGGGGTTTGAAACTGCTTGTGACCCTGCAGGTTGTTGCTAGGCAATTACACAGTGAGAGAGTTAGTTGTTTCCACCAACCCCACTTACCTAGCCTAGAGATTGAGCAGCTAAAGGTTTCCTCTGACAACATCTCCCAGAAGGCCGTGCGGTTCTGTATATCGTTACCATTCTAAAATAATGTCAAAACATATTTTTGTCAAATAAACACCACCTTTCTATTGCCAAATGGTGATTTAGGCAAAACATGACTTTGATGACTATATTGAATATTGATATGTATTATCAATTGATCATGTATCTATTGCGATATATATTGTTACTGATTTATTGTGCAGCCCTGACTCGTCGTAGACTTCATGAATAAGTCACTCTGTGCTCTGCTGCCCCCTTCAGGTACCTACTTCACGCACGAAGCCAAAGGTGCAGACGACGCGGCGGACGCAGACACAGCCATCATCAATGCAGAGGGCGGCCACACCAACTCGGACGAAAAGAAGGAGTATTACATCTAACCCGAACCGGGGGGGCCCCCGCCCCTGCCCTCGCTCGGGTGTCGTCGCTGGCACGCCGAGCCGCTTTCCCGTTCATGGGGCTGGGGGGGGTTTTTTGACGGTTTCGGATCGCTTTTTGGTGAAAGGGATGGAGGAGGGATTTCGAAGGAAAGGCCTGGTTTACGCCGTCGTTTAGTCTAGTCTGCAGATGTAGATGGAATGTTATTTGTGTTTAAGATAAAAAAGATAAAATATTAAAAAAATAAATAAAAGCGAGTCGGGGGGGTGGGGAGTGGGTGGGTGTGGGTGGGGGCGCCAGATGTTACCAGAAATCACTGTAGAGAGCTTCACCATTTAACACCTCCCTAACTGCTGGTACGAAGTTTATCTTTTAGTTCCACCATTTGCAGAAAATTCTGTGCCTTGTTCTGAATTTTTTTGTTCTCTCCACACTCTACATCCATGCTGATCGTCATTTGCATAACCTCGTTGCTCTTTTTTCCCCGTTTTCATCTTTTCTCCCCCCCCCAACACTTGTTATTATCAGCGTGCTGTCGGCTTTTGTATGAGGGTAAAATTACACAGCCACTTTATTCATTTCTCTAAATGTGTCTACACACTCGCGCTCTGCTCCTCTCCTGCATAACAAACACTCTTTCAAGTATACTGTGATTTGTCTCAAGCCATTTCCTCTCTTTTTCCTCTGAGGTTCTGAAGACGTAATGCATGGAGTGCTTTGTGTGTCACTGTAACGGACAGCCTGAACCAGACGCAGGTTTGTTTTTGTTGAACTGCCCCACCAACAACACCTAGAAGTACAGGCAGAAGCAAGGATGCAAAGGTTTATGGGTCATTTTGCCTCGTCTCCAAAGTTTTTTTTGGATCTGGAAACAAACAAATTCATACATTTTGTTGGTAAACTGGTTGAATCTTATGCAAACTTTAATTTGTTTGTATATAACTGTGTATTAAACCATCATTTATTTATTTTGTATCCTACAATTGATTCTGACCCTTAGTTAAATAAAAATAACATATTAACTACAGACTTACTGTGTCTTCCTACCTGATAGTCTGGTAGACTCGACTTGATTGGGGATAAAAGTTGCACATTTGTTTCACTTTCAAACTGCTTTGAGTCAAACCAACCAAACCCTTTGAGCAACACGTTCCCCTCCTTACCTGTGGGGGCGTTGCACCAAGATCTACTGGAGGAAACGACATAAAAACCACACTGAGTCCAACTTCCTTCTTCATCAGACAGCATAAAAATGGAGTGTCATCGGATTTTAGCGGTTAGAGGATTTGTGTTTTATCTTTGGGCAAAAACCACATGCCATTTCTTTCACTTAGACTAACAAGTTTGTTTTGGGTGTAGTTACCCAGAATGCCCTGCGCTGTGGTCCACTTCCTGCTTCTGGAGCAGTCTCTGGTCCTCTTGGTGTTCACATTTAAAACCAAACCAGAGTTCACTTTTCTGACAAAATGGTGACGAGGCAAAATGACCAGAACATTTGCAAAAATAAGCACTAGAAGATTTTTACCAATCTTGACCTACTTTCTAAATTTCATTCCTAATTTTCTTCCATATTGCTAAGTTTTCTCCTGTTTCTTATGATTAAAATGCCTGTACATATCAGCATTTCAGTTTGTTTGCATTTTCTCTCAATCTAAAGTATTATTTTTCTTCCAAGTGAAGAAAATAAAATGTCCTATTTCAGGGGAGATGCCTGGTTGTTAAAGTGCAGGATGTTCGTGTTGTGTAGTTAACGCAGTAGAAAGAACCGCCTTAACCAGTTTTAAACTGAAACATATGTAAGTATGAACTTCGTTTGAGCTCTCGCGGGCGTTGGTCGGTGGGTTCGTTTATTCTCATAAACACTGGATGTAGATGAAGCCAGAGGAGTCACAAATCCTTCTTACAGCCTGAACGCCTCGGTTCTCATCTTGAGTTCTGTCAGACGGAGAGGAAACCGAACGGCTCTGAGGGTCACACCACTCGGGTTCTGCTTTCGCCCGCCCGCTTTTTGAATGCTTCGATATTTCACACGTTCTTTGCATGTCTGTGTCTGCGCTCGGATCGTTTCGGTTCCGCTTCAGCACCAGCTGCCAGAACCGAACCGGAGTCGGTTTGGAGTTATGCCAAAAGTCATTGTTTGCCTGTAAAATAACTTCCTTCGCGTTTTCTGCCCCGTGCCGTTAATCCGTTGTTTGCATCAGCTTGTCAACAGTGCAGAGCGCCTGGTGGTTCTGCTGTGGTTCTTATGAGTTCACACAGCAAGCAACACGTTTAATGAGTCCAGGACAGATGTGGGTGGGTTGTGGGTGGAGGTAGCGGCTGGAGCTCGCTTCTTCCAGTGGGAATATTTAGCGGTTTTCACTCCTCGTGTCACATAAAGCTTGTACACCATCATCTGCAGCACTGTCATTTTAATTCTGGGTGTTTTTCCAGGGCAAAATGACTGAATGAACAAGTTAGAAAAGATCTGTGGGCATTAAAAACGACGCCATCAGAAAAACGCTCAAAATTTTGGAAATGTTATTCTTTTTCTTAGAATTTTCCCTTGGTAAGCTAAAGGTTTTTCATATAGCATCATGGGCCTAACCTGACAAAATGTTAGACGTAGTGATATGACTTTTAGTGAGCGTAAAAATGTCTTATGTCCAAGTCCAGAAGAAAGGAGAAATATTCTCTGTGAAATGGAGAGATCTCTGCCAGAGCAGCCTCTGCTCTGACTGTTTGATTTTCCATTACTTCCCTATTTTGTGGTCATTTCTTCACATTAAAACAAGTTTATATGAACAACTAATCACAGTGAACTGCTGGCAGCTGAGCACCCACATGCATTTCAAACACTCCCTTCCTGTTTTTATTTTATAAGTAGTAAAATAGTGTCTCTTGACTGTAGAAGAGGAAACTTTCAATAATCATTTCAAATAATCAATAGCTGAAAATCTTTAAAAATGACTAACTCATTTAATTGCCTCTATATAAAGTTGGCAGCTCAGACAATTTGTTCTGATTGACCTTTTGTCAGACCTTCTGACTCACAGTTAGTCTGATAGTCACTGATATTAATGAAATAGAGTTGTAATCAGAACTAACTATTCAACCTTCTTAGATCAAAAGACATTACAGAGAAGTGGAGTAAAGATAATGACAATAAACAACAAAATATACAAGAAAAATATTGAGTATCACCCAGATCAGTCATAAAATTAGCATTTAATCTAGCATGAGTATTTTAGCTAAATTTATCTTTTCAACAGGTGTTTGCAAACTGAATAGGGAATGCTACTGATATTTCAGTGATAGCCCTCATGCTAACATTAGCAATTTAGTTAAAATTATCATTTTAGCTATTTATGATAAGACCAGTACACTGAATGGAGTGAGTTCATGTTAGTCAACATGCTAGGTTTAGCCCATGTGCTTTTAACAACATCTTAGCTAACATTAGCTTCTTAGCTAGTTTTGACCTAACACCTCTGTCTTCTGCTGACTTTATTTATTATATTTTTTCAGTTCTTCATCAGTATAAATACATATCAGTCAAACCCACTGAACATTTTGGACTGAAAACTACTTTTAGAGTTCCTGTTTGGGGAACTGGGTGTTGCTTGTGGTGTGTCCTCATATCCACCACTAGTTGTGACTTTTAAGCATTTCATTGTATTTTCTAAATGTGAATCACATCAGCTGTGCGATAGCTTTAATATATCATCGTCATGCATGAAGATAGCATTCAGGCTTTCTATGTTGGGGATTTGAAGCTGAGGTTTGTTTCAAAGGAACTGATTGAAATGCATTCTTTATCCTTTCCCCGTCTGTGTTAATGAAACGTTTGCAGCCCTAGAAAAGAACAGTTGGGATAGCTGTAGCTGGGAGTTTAATTTTTTGGCTTTTTCACCGGACATGTACATATTAGTTACACACATTTTGTGTACTCGATTTAAGAAGTCACATATAAATCACCACTATGTTCACTCTGTATGCTGACGACACTGTTTTGTGTTTGTGTAAACTGGATGGGTGGGGGTAGGGCAACGGGGGACTGACTAGGTTAGATGTTTCACGGTCTGGTGTCTGAATAAAAAAAAAATGACAAACAAATATCTGACTGGTTATTGTTGCTTTATGGATCACAGAGCAGATACCACTTCATCTGTTAGGCTGCAACTTTGTGATTTGTATTCTACAGTGAGCACTGTTTTTGCTTCCATGACCAATGGCAGCTTCCACTTAGATCCAGTTGTAAGACATGAAGTCGTCAATACAGGAACTGACGGGGATGTTGCTTCTTCCTTAAGGCCAATTTGTTGATTTTGACTTTTTTGTACTCCTAAAAACATCAAAGATACCATTTGTGTGTGTCGAATTAATCAGAGATTGGAGTAAATGACACATAAGGTTTTGATTTATTTTTCTGGATATTCCCTGTAAATTTTAAAAAATGAATAAAAAAAGAACGCACATATGTTGTAACTGAGGTAGTTTCCTGCACATTGGATCCCTTTGATAATGTCCTGTCTCAGGTTCATGTGTTGCTGACCGATGTGACTGCATCTCAGGTAGATTGCAAAGTTTAGGCCCCACCTGTCGACAACATAAAGGCATGTACAAATGCGTTCATCAAGTCCAGAAGTTCAAACACACTCTTTTTAGGTCCAGAACTGGTGATATGTTTTGCATATACAATATGTTGTACATGTTTTATGTATTTTTTCTTAATATTTGGTGCACTGTAAAAAAAAAAGTGTTAAATATTCCTTTTCTTTGACATATCATACGTTTATTGGAATGAAACAGGATCAGAAACGTGTCGTGGCTGTACTACTGTCACTTTGGACGCTCCACCGCCTTTTCAAACTCCTTTGATTCCCAAAAAAGAAAAGAAGATTTGATTGTTCCACCCGGTTCTTGTTTTCAGATTGTTCTTTTTGTCTCTCTGCTGTACTTGAGAAAAATGTAATGTGTATTAATGGAGAACAGGAGTTCCACATTCCCATACACATTTTGTATTGGTTCATAAATAGACATTTTTACAAAACAATGAAAAGTTCTTGTCTTAATAAAAGAGAAAAGATATTAATGTCCAAAATAATATGTGTTGGCTTTTTTATTTCAGATCTGTGCATCAAAAACAAGATACACAGACGATGTACTGTTTGTGCGCAGCGTTGAGCAGCTTTTATAAACTGATAAATTTAACAATGAATACAAATAAATAAAGAATGGCTGGGATTTGACAGCATTTCCGTATTTTCCGTATATAAGGCGCACCGGATTATAAGGCACACCTTCAAGGAATGGCCTATTTTAAAACTGTTTTCATATATAAGGCACACCGCATTATAAGGCGCAGAGAATAGACGCCATAGTTATGCTGCCACCCGTCCGGTATTGAACGGGACATGATTTGTTCCGTTCACTACAAATATGGACCTGAGTGAAGTTGGCCCCCGCACCTTCTTCGAATCAGACAAAATTAGTGTCAAACATTAGTGCTACGTTTGTGCTGGTTTGTGCAGCAAAAATTTTCGTTTGTGCTGCT
>CAEGAF010030892.1:0-23070 GCA_903067075.1 Micropoecilia bifurca | reverse complement strand
TAACCAGCTAGCCGCCATGCTAACAGGAAGTTTTCATTCAGTAACTCTGGATTGTTTATTGCAATGGATCCTGTATTTGCCTTTGAATGTTACATTTTATACTTGAATTTTTTTGGCAATGTTGAAAGGTTATATTTTATCTCTTTGCATTATTTAGCCTCTTCAGAACCTTCATATGTTATCAGTCTGTTAAAAATAGTATTATTGATAGCAGTTCAATTTGCACAATGTGTGTTTTGTTTAGTTTTCTTCTTGGAAAACGTTATTGAAACCAGGTTTTTGTCTAAATTAAGGTGAATTCATGGTTCCTTTTTTTCACATAATGTAACGGTAGTGCTTATGATAAAAAATAAATAAATCATAACTATGTGATCGGTATCGGGGATCGGAATCGGCGATTGGCCCTCAGGGGTGATCGGTATCGGTATCGCGAGAAAAATACCTGATCGGCACATCCCTACTATATATTGTTTGCCCTTAACTTCAACTTTATCTTTTTATGCATTATTCAAAAATAAATGCATAAAAAATGTTCCATTAAAAAGAAAAAACAGTGCCCAAAGCAAAATCTGAAAAAAAAAACAACAGCATTAAAACATTTTAATATGCGCTCCTTATTAAACTTCATGTGCTGAAAAACTGGTGGATAAAAAAAAAGTTTTACAAGTTTTTCAACTTTTGAAACTATAAGAACTTTGTTGCACTCATTAGTTTTGTATCTCCACTGTGAACAGTGTCTCATTGTAATACGTAACACAAATGCAAATGACTGTTTAATTGGTCAGTTTAACTGTGTAGTGAATGTGAGTGAGGAGAAAACTAAACCGTCTGACACAAAAAGTGACTCTCTTGGTTTCTGTGCGACGTGCCAGTGCCTCCATGTGCAAAGCCTCCAGCTGCGATAGGCAAAATGCTCATAAACAACTCAGTGAAACCCTTCATGGTGTCGCCCAGAGCTAAGGCGATGAAAACATAATTGGCGCTGTTAACGTTGTTTGCAAAAAAAAATTAAAAATCCTCCCATAATTCTGTCTTATCACCTTTGATATCTCTTTTAGCATGTTTATGATCAATCCGGGACAACAACATTTGTAATTATTATTATTCTGTGGTGCATAAAGGGGCAAGAAGCAGCTTTAATTCCAATTGCAGTAAGTAATTTTCATTAAATGTCAATTTGTTATTAATTCAGAGCACCGCTGAAATCAAATAGTGTTCATTAATCACAGTGCCGTCCGGCGGCTGCTAATTAAAATGTTGGGGGCGAGCTCGTTATTCACTGGCAGACCTGATTGTTAATGTCGACTCATTGTCCTCCACCACCATGCTATCATTTATTTTCTTTGGTTTTTCTTGTAAACTCCTGTTAATTATTAAATTGCTTTTTTAGACCCCTTGTGACAAGTTTCTGATAATCATCTGTGAGCCGTCGTCGAATGGACGTCGGCTCCTTTGTCTCAAATAGTTCCTTGCAAACAAGGACATAAAAAAGATGCAATTATTTAATCTTGCACACTTAAATAAAAGAAAGATGTCTAATGTTCATAAGATACTGTTAGTAACTGTAGGAAATGCATTCATTTCAGCTCTGGATATCGTGATATTATTTGGAACTGCTAACTAGCAGCACTAAAAGACGAGATATCATCAATGTGCACAAATGTTTCAGCTTTTAGCTCGCCATGATTAAATAATTAGTACTAGGTGTTTAAGCGGAGGTCCATTTCCAAAGCAGTGGGCACAGCGGCACACCAAGGTCGGTGTGTTTGACTCACAGACACCCCAGACAGGGATATAACCTGTTTTCCTTCCCCTCAATTATGCATGTTATCCAACAGCAGCCATATGTCTCTGTCAATACCTTTTCCTAGCATTCAGTGGCGGTCTGTGTGGGATTTGTGTGCGTTAAATAATGCAGTACTGAAAGGTCAGGAAAGAGAAGAGGAGAGGGTCAATGCTTTGGTGAGCTGCACATACCAGGGAGGAGGAAGAGGATGAGGAGGAGGACAAGTTGAAACTGAGAAGCTGCCGTTAATTTCCAGGTCAGTTCCAATAATGAAATGCATACGGTAAATGTCAGCGCCCGGTGAAGAGTAATCCACCCAAACTGGGAAATAATGAATGGCTTTCCTTAAGATTTTAGCTAACTCCTTCCAGCAAAGACCTTTGCTTGAACTCACACACAGCTGGGTCATATTTATACACAATCTGATTTTCTCTGTGTGCTTTAGCTCTGTGGTTGCAGGTTTTAGCATGACTAATCTAGTTAAGCTGTGACTATAAAGGCTAAATTTCTGCAAGTAATGGCAGCTCTGATGGAACAGAGTTTACTTAAGCTAATAGTACAATCTTCACCAATCCATTAATGGGCGCCATTCGTTGACTATCGAATCCAGTCAGGGAACGGACGCCAAAACGTGCTGTTGGAGTAATGAGGTCTTTTAGAGGGTGCTGGGATCTTAATCTGAAACAAAGAAACTGACTAAACTTTAACTGGATAATTTTACACTTACCAGAGATTCTGTCTATTTATGTTTAGGTGCTTTAACAAAAGTTCAAGGATTCCAACTGACTGCATTTGCAAGTTTTCCACATTATGTAAATAGCATCTTGAGCGTCTGTTCTGTTTTTTTTTTGTTTTTTTTTTAACCTCACTTGTTACCATTGAAGATTTAAAAAAAATATACATTTTGTCCAACAAGGCAAGCTGGTGTAAGCACTTTCAAATTTAGCACAAGCCAACAGAGTCTTATTTTTTTTTCTTCTTCTTCAAATAAAAGTAGGAGAACATCCCCGTTCAAACACTGTCACAGCTCTCACTTGTGGTAAATCAAGGCACTGTTGCGTCTTATCAAAAACAATAAGCGACACACGCCTCTCTTAGTTTCACTGTCGTAAATAATTGAAGTGATTGTGGTGAAAAGAACAACGATGCTGCTGCTGTTGCTGCCTTTCAGAGACGACGAAAGCCGTATCGAGAGAGGAATTCAAGGTGAGCGTGACTCACAGACTACATTATCTTTTGGTTGCTCTTCTCCAATGTCAGCAGCAAAGACAGATTCTCCTTTCATCTATGCCCTTGTTCTGTTTTCTCAAGTGTGCGGGAGTATTAAATATGCTGTTTTTTTGTGGGTAAACTCCATGCGTGCCAAACCGGAGGAATCACTGGAGAAGCATCAGATAGTTTGAGAGGCATTGGGAGGGCGGGCTAGTTGGGGGGGGGTGGAAATGACTAACGGCCTTTTGTGTAATTAATGAGGACAGCGTTGATTTCCGCCGATAATTTAGCATGGTTGCCAGCGCTTGACTTCTGATCCCCATTTACCCTGGCTCTGTCTCTATTTAGATCAGCCTAGTGTGGGAGGAGTGTGTTAACCTTGGAGAACAGACACAAATCACAGGCAGATGCACAGAAACACGCAAAGCCTCAGCCACATCCACGTACGGCAACCCCCCCCCCCTCTATCCCCCCACCCCGCACACTACTGCCCCCAAAGCCAACACCACATACACACGCAAACGTTTATACCCTGATCATCATCTATTTTGCACTTTCTGCCCGTTTTTGTTTTTTGGGGGGATTTTTTTGCATGCATAGATCAACCGTGAGCACATGCAAACAAGGGAAAAAAAGCATTTGAAAGCACAGATTCACACACATGCACACAAACACCCACAAGCACCTGAGGCAATGGAATAAATGCATCTTTAATGATAGCAGATAAGGACTCCCAACCAGGGCTGTAGTCATAGCTCAGTGATTTGGCTAGCAGGGAAAGGGATTGTGAGAATGAAAAACAAGCCGATGGAAACTTCTGGCCCTCCAGGAGTCGGCAACTGAAAAATCTACAGTCAGTCGGACTGAGAGGAAAAGCTCCGAGGTGCTCTTTGGGTGTGCTGTCAGACGCTAAACAGAATGTCTATGAAAACAACAGAGGTCTGAAACATGAAAGAATCGGCACTTAATTCACAACTTATCCGTCCGTATATTTGCCTGAGTGAGCATGTGAGGAACGGCGTGTTTTCCGGTGATCAGTTGCTGTCGCTGATGGAAATGCTAATCATTTTACATTGTGACACGTTGATGTGACAGATGTTAATTTCAAACATGCACAATGTGCAACTGATGCAGTCACGAATGAGTCGTCATGTAAAATAGCTTCCATCTCCAATGCTGCTTTCTTACCGGACGGCTTGAATGCACTGATCAGCTGCGACATTATCACCGCTGACAGGTTAAGGGAATAGCAATGATTATCTCTTCACTGTGGCACTCGTCTTTGACGACGTTTTGTCAAAAACGAGTGAATTTTTGTCAACAAATTTGATGCATGAAAGCAGGAGAAGCAGGCTGGCGGAAGGATTTACGTGTTGTGCATTTGCATTAATGGCTTGTTGACTTGATCAGAGCATCTCCAAAACTGACCAGCCGGTGGAGAGCTCCTGGCCTGCACAGGTCAATGTTTACTGAAAGCAGTGAAAGGAAGCAGCATGAACTTGTGGCAGAGAGGGGACCAACACATTGTTAGGCAGGCATTCATAACTTACTGCCTGATCTGTGAACGTTGGCTTTGGGTTTCACATGTGAATTCCAGATTGAGATGCAAGTGTAGGCATGCGTTATTCATTCATTCACTTCTATCCAAACACAAATGACACCAGACTGCATCACAAACCATTGCCTAAACAAATAGCAGGTGGCTCCCTCGGGCCTTGCTGCTGACATTTACTGGATTTATTATGCATGTGGACGAGCTGCAGGGAATTCGGGTGCAACTCGATAGCAGGAATAACAGTGGGTTTGTTCATCCTACAACAGCACAAATGCCCACATGGCACTCTGGAACCGGCTGAAGACTTGTTGGAGTTCAGTGGTCAGAGCCTTCCTTTTGAGAGCTCACCTTTCTCATTCTCAATTGATTGCGGTCTAAAGATGTTTCTCCCCGAAATGTGATGAAAGTACAAATATGACGCCAAAACAGTTAGGGGCTCACAACATTTTCTCTGAGTCATGGACGGTGGTTCAATATTGAAAATCATTGATACCGGGAGGAAGTGCATTTGCGGGTCTGTTTAAAGTCTGAGTCACAAGGCACACCTGTAGGCACATTTCTCACCTAATTTAGGGAAGTGCTGTGTAATTAGACCCTAAAAATACCAGTGCTCCATGAAACCCCCCTGAACAAATTTAAATTAAACATGATGCGAGTATCTTTTAAGGGGGCTGACAGCAACCTTGAAGAAAAAAAAAACTAAAAAAAACTTTACAGCATGCAAATTTAGAAAAAGAAATCACTCTTCTGGGCAGTGCCACGGTGCCGCATTTCATACATATTCTCCCTCTGACCGTTCCTAGACTGCTGTGCCACACAAGATAAGCTCCCCATTCATTTGTTAAACAGGGGCAGCCGGGTCGCCCAAGTGATCCTAGAGCTGGACTTTTGATGAGAGCACCTCCAAATGCCACATGAAACTCATTAATCAGGGACAAGGTGATGCCATTGTTATCGGGGGATTGCGGCTGAAGTCCTGCTGTAGGTTAAATATGCAAGTGAGAGGAATCACTTTTCTTTTTTCTTTTTTTAATGCAAAGAATGTGGATCTCTGAAGAAGGCCTGTCTGGATGGTTGTTGCAACATTCACAAAGCACACATCATGACAACAGGGAGCAGGTTCATAAATACGTTCTCCTTCCCACACAGTCACATCAGATCAGCAACTGTGTCTTTAAGCCGCTGCCGTAATTCAGGTGATCAAATTGAATAATGCCTGCTGAGATATGAATATTCATACTATTATTACAACATAAAAAGCCCAGAGCTTTTTAATTCTAGGGTTTTACAAATTTTGAACTTTGTCTAGAGTTTTGGGGGAGCAGTGATGGATGTTCAATGGAGGGAAGATTTGGGGAAATTCCCTTTTCTATTCACCTCATCTTGAACCCCTGAATATCCCTACTGTAGTTTTCCCTACTTCTGACCTTTATGATTCTAACCTTCAACTTAATTTATAAACATTAACTTGTAACTGCAGACTTTGATCCTCATATGGGCTTTCAGTCTTGAGAGGACAGAAGGTTATACCAGAAATGATCCTTTAGAGGTTAAAAGTACAAGTACAGGCAGGTACAGGCGACACTCCCTCAGTCGCGCTGCCCATAAAGCGGCTGTGATGCAGCATTTACATGCATCCTTATCTGGATGGTCGGTGTTTTTAGATTTTATAACTTTGTTTCAGATACATTTTGCCGGTGAAGCTTTTAATCAGCAGAGCGTCTGGCCTCAACTGGGTTTCTGTTGTTTTTCCATTTAAAGTCAATGCAAAAAATTGCAGGGGGAAAAAACTAATATTTTATCATTTCAAATGATAAGCCATATTAATTTATTTGGCATTAAGTCTTAAAAATGGTTAAAAAAAAAAGAAAGTTTTAAATACTCTAATTTGTTAGACATTATGACAGCGAGAGTTTGCAAAGCTTATCATATCGGATCAGGTTAATTCAGATCTATCTGCTTTGGTTCATTCTTTATCAGTGCTTCTGTGATACAAACATCAAGAGAAACAAGCCTGTAGTTTTAGAATAAGCATTTTCTGCATGTCAGTCGATTAGACAAAACAAGAGTCTAAATAAACTGACAGATTGACTTGCTCTTCTTGTTATTAGGGGTTACTTTTAATGACAGCCACTAGTGTGGAAAGCTTCATCAAAATCCTCAGTCATGGGATAATCAAACATTATCCAATTGTACATTAATTATTACTAAGCATATATAACGCTGTTTTTTCCCCCCCAAGGTTAAATAAATTAAAATAATCACCCTACTCCCAGCTGCAAACATGGACAAGCTAAACAACGAGGCAGCCATTCCTCTTTGACTGAACATACAATTAGGCAACAGAAACGTTTTTCAGGGCACAGCTGACTGGCAGTTGTTTACTGGAGTGTTTCTGACATTGTGTCGCCGATGTTACCAACATGAAAAAAGCATCACTTCTGGGGTGTTATTGTTGGACTGGCTTCATTGCTGCACTTACATTGGATATTTTGGCCTTGGTAAAGACCAGGTGATGTATGAGACACCAGATTTTCCTTTCAGAATAACTATAGATAGTTTTGTACTTTTTTTATCAGTAGATCATGATCGTTTTCTCAATGTCAATTTACAAGACTTTTATTTACAGAGTCTCTGATGATGAGAACAACTGGAACTGCACTGAGATAAAACCAAATTCCCAAAACACGACAATAAGAGCATTTTTTTGTGTCACACTGCGTATTGTAATGTATCAAATCATGCAGTATTGTCATATTGTACTGTATCATATCAGTCTGTATAAGCCTGACAGAAACTTTACTCCTTACTTTGTTTGGAAACATTGAACTGTGTGGTCTTGGTGTAACGATTCCAATATCCATAATCATTTCCCACTCACAGTCTGTGCCAAAGCATTTCAACATTCATGGTCTCGTACAGTAACAGCAAGAAGTGGTTCATAGAGATGGATTCTCTGTCAAAACAGAAAAAGGAAAATCCTGTCAAAGACTATATGGAAGTGTCTGAGAAAGAAAGCCATAGATCAAAGCACGGGACAGCCATTTGTTCCTGAGGAATAATAGCTGTGATGTGTGTCGGCCCCGCTGACCCACTGGAACAATAAAGCTGAGCCGCCGGTGCCTAAGAGCAATGACCTTGTGCGACTACAACCAACTCAGAAAAAAGGGACAGAGAGAGGTAGAGAGAGAGATGGACTAAGAAGAAACAAATACAATCCGTAAAGAGACTAATTCTTTACCAACAAGGGCAGAGAAGATTGTTGTTGCCTTTCTCTTAACTCCTGGGTAAGGAAAAGAGAGACTTGGAGGAACAGAAGACATGGAGTTGTGTTTAATGCCACTATTCTTATATATACACATCATGACATCTTAGTTTTGGTTATTTAAAACATGCCATGATTTGTGAAAAATGTATCGTTGTGTAGCTTTTTAGACAACCAGTTGCTTTACCTTTGTTTTGTGTGACAAAGCTCTACACTTTCATTGAAATCCCAAGTTAAATTGTGTTTACAGGTCCAGCTTTAGGCAAGGAATCCAAAGGCCAATACATCACGCCACATTGTCACATCTGAAAAGTGCAAAAGAGACATGTTCAGTGTGAGAGGAGAAATGGCAAGTTACAAATCAAAGGAAGAAGTCATTCAGCCACATCAGAGATAGGTAACAAAAGGCTTTCCATGAGGTGTAGGCTTCTCAGCAGATAAAACTCTGTCTGGCAGACAGGGCGACAGACTGGTATCCATTGTGCTTCCAGGGGAGCGTGGAGACAGTGGTGTGAAAGGAGCCATCAAGGTTGAATGGGTGAGAAAAAGGGATCTGTGGGAGCAAATGAAAGGGACCTGGATCAAGCATGCCATTGGTCTCAATAGGATGAAATGACAGCACCGTGTATGGAGGTAATCTCAACTTGTGACCACCACCAGCAGTTCAACCACAATGCCAGAGAGTATAGACAAGAAACCTATGGGGCCTCTGTTTCAAAGAATTTCAAGCCAGATAATTATTTAGTATTGGTATGATTACTCCCTTACCATCTCCTGAAGACACCTTGATTGATATTCACGCATAAGCAGCCGTGAAATAAAAATGCTTAAAACTGAAACACTAATATCTAAATTTCTGTATGACATACTTTGGGGAAATAGTTTGGCAGCACAGTAAGATTCAGTTGCTCTATTATTCATGATTATTGGCACAAACTACTTTGAGAATAGATGGTAAAAATTAAGGCCAACTTGAAGTAGGCGGGTACAGATTAGTCACGTGTGTAAGAATAAATGTGGCAAATACGAAGCCAAGAAAGTGGCAATCAGGCCTGTTTGTGTGTGAAGGTGTTCTAATAATATCACTCTGTGATACAGCTCTGGGGGCAGCTGATTCATAAGTCATGGCAACATTTGTAATGAGTACAGTTTTCACTCCAATCCTCGAACCTCCAACTGGCAAGTCCCACTGGGTGAGACTGGAAGGATTTCACGCTTGTAGGGATGCACTCTTCCTCTCCGCCACACCCCCAAAGTTGGTCTCTCCCTCCTCCAGACACCAGGTGGTGTCACTGCAGTCTGCCGGCATGCAAATATGTCATCAACGATCCGTCAACTGTTCCAGTCCCACTGTTTTTTATGGGCAACATTGATTATCAATAACTCTGGATCCAGAATTAGACCTGTACAAGGCATTCCCACTGTGCGAGGAATCCATCCTATTCCTACCTTGTCATCCTGTTTAAGCAGACCCTCTTGTCCTTGTTATCTCTGTAAATCGTGTTCATTCTGTAAATCAACTGCACAGCAGCTTCAAAAACTGAAACTCAAGAGGACGTCACATTACCCTTCCAGATGGCGCGCTAATCTTGGACTGGATACCGAGGTGTTCCAACTCATCATAATAAGAGGGATCAATTGGCATCAACTGTCATTGAGCCATAACCTTGCAACAATACGTGACATCACAGTGGAGGGTCGTGAGGGGTAACCTTGTCATGAGGACAACAAAGTGACACATGTTGATAGATGGAACGTGCTAAATGGTTGTGGGTAGTCAGTAACAGTTAGAAGAGGTCAGGCATCGTAATTATGTGCCACCTCATTTAAAGAGCCATTATTATTCCCATGCTACAGTTATTTGCATGACAGGATTGGGGTCAACTCGTGTCACGGTAGAGTCGGTTGAGAAAATGAATGCAAATTTAAAGTGGTATTTAAGTACTTCCTCCGAGCAGAGGAGGGACTTTGATTATTGTGTGCAGTCTTAAACATAGTTGCGCTCTCCCCCCATGTCTGTAGCCATAATACAATTACGGACATGTTGTATTCGTGAGTGCACAGCCTCACCTTTGACAGCTCAAACCAAATACTGATGGAAAATAAGGACAAACAGTCAGGCGATATGAAATCTCTTCATGAGTACCCTTCCCCATTTCTTCAAGAACAGACAGAGGCATTTTATGCCAAGCCACCCTCTGTCATGTATTTATGAGTGCCGCGCTGCCATAATGAATGCAAAGCCAGCGTGCAGACGTTCAGTCATGGCAGAAGGACAGCAGTTCTGCCTTACAGTCGGAGAAGACAACAGCGTACGTCCCACTTTCTCTTCCCCTTCCCCTCCTTTCTTGCTGTGGTAATGGTTTCTCTGACCTCTGTCTCCCCATTACTGTACGCTTCACCCAACATCAACCGTCAGACGGCATCACTCATCCACACGCCTCAGACATCATGAAAGCAGCAGTGTCGCCGCCCATTGCCTGATGCCCGCCGCATTAGAGGGTGACAGCCGGTGTTTTGAGAATGATAGAGATGAAGGCGGCTCTCTGTGAGATGGCAGCGATGACCCTGGAGATGACCTAATTAGTGGAGTGTTTTTCAAAACTGGGCAGGAAAGAAGTAAAAGAAGAGTAAAAAAAAGACATTGAAATGCTTTTTACAGCTAGGGCTGCTGCTCTGCTCTTCTGGAGTAGACTTGTGTTCTACGTATTTTTGATAGAAACAAATTCGAAGATGTAAAACAATCATATCTGGCATTTCAAGGAATTTGGAAGAGGATAAATATTTTAAAATTTACATTTTATCGAACCGTGACTGGTTGAAAACACTCCAACACGTTGGATAACATCATAGGTTGCACTGGCGAAATTGGCATCTGTCTCTTTAAGAAGCTCCTACTCTTACAAATAAATGACACAGAAGTTTGAAGGATTTCTCAAACATGATGAAAGAATTAAGGCTACACTCTAGGTATGTTTTAATGAAGGAATAACATTATGACATGATATGAAGCCCAAAAATTAAACATTATCCCAGGGGACTCACAGAAACCTAAAACTGCAAAATTAGCCTCTGCCTCTTTCAATGTGACAAGTCTCTACCGGTACAAATTACATCAGTACCGGAATTTCTTCTGTAATCTATAAGGTGTCTTGATTTTTCAAATTTTACTCTATGTAAAATGAACTTATCTACATTTCCTTTGTCCTTTCAACTCTAAATCGTAACTCTTTGAACCTCTGTGCCTTTAAATTCTTTAGGACACAAATGATGCAGAGTAAAAGTACAAATCGACTCTTGATTTTCACCCTGTCTTCAATCATGTATGCAGGTAGAGCAGACATGATTTTTTTTTTCAATCCATAACACAAGATTTAAGGGATTGCACAAGTTTAGAGAGATCTAACATACTCCCATCTCCAATAGTCAAATATAAATTTTCTGTCTTGCTGCACCTGTTCTCAGCGTCAGATGGATCATGGTTCTTAATTTGCAGGCATAACATATGCTTTCACCTCATACACACACATGGCCGTCATATGAAGAAGATTCACGATCTGGTTAAACCGATGAAAGTCTTTTGACGGTGAGTGTGTGTGCAGCAGCTCACAGACAGAAACCAAGCAAAGCAAAAAAAAAAAAAAAAAAAAAGAATTAAAAAAAAGAAAACTTTCCGTCTGTTCTTTTCTTCTTAATCAATATTACTTTCCCTCAGGGCAGGATTAAGAAAAAAGGTTTTCCTGATAGTCATACAAATTCAATTTTAAATTGAATTGTTTTTCTTGCGGGCAGGTGCGTTTTGTCACATGTTAACATTTTATCACTGATGCCATCTTGACAGTCTCCCTTGGCAATGCTCAGATGGTAGGTTATTAACACACGCTGAGAGGTGGAAAATCCATACTCCACAACTTGTTGTTTGTCAGTTTGACAGTCGTCAGCATTACCAACATAGTCAGCCTGCAGCAAATGGAGCAATTACCTCTAGACTCTCGATTAATGAGCTTTATGAAAATGTTATTACTATTACAGAACCTTATCAGACCATGGCAGGCGCTTTTCTTTTCCTTCCTCTTAAAAGGACAGAGAGCCGAGTGCATGATATATTTGTTTAATATTGAAGATTTCATATCTGCTTTCGCTCCAAAATGTGTCCGCGTGCATTTCTCGACAAATGGCCGCTTTTTAAATTGGAGGCTTTCTGCATTTAAGGTGCTGATAAAAAGACATAGTAAAAATACCCCAAATTAAGCTTGTTTCCTGTGGCTGAGGAAATAACAATATAGTTACTAATGTGTAGCAGAGCAGTTGCGAAAAAAACAAAAAAAACAAAGATGGTGCCTTTATTGGAATGTAATGAGGTTGTTTACCAGAGAGAGTCTGGAAGGTTGGATGTTTTAAAAGAGCCAAAGATTAAGACATAATTTAACATGGATTTAGTTTTATCTGCTTTAGCTTCCCTAAAATAAGAGGATGCAAAACTATGGACACAACAAAAAGAGTCATCAACATTTAATCAATAGAAAAAGATAACAAAGACAGAACAACTTAGCAACGCATAAGGACATAAACGTGTGCATAATGCAATGTACAATTGGAGTAGCAACAGAGCATGTAGCTAACACGTCACACTCAAGCAAGCACTCATAAACAATTCAATTCAATCTCACAACATTTTACAAGACAGATGTCTCCTATATCAAAATATGTAGACGCTAATTTGGTCAGAGCTTATTCGAATACCACACAGACCATAAAGTCAGACTAAGATGCAATTACATGTAACACAGTGAAATACATCTGATCAATTAATGCCAGTCAGTTAAAAATGTGCGCTTTTCGCTATGCTAATAGCAAAGAAATAACTTATCGTAGCAGGAAAACCATTTATCTGACATCTGTCAGGATCCTGGGTTATTTTGATTTGTTTGGGCATTTGATTTACTGATTATAGTTTCATTATTATTCTGTGTTCCTTTGTCTCTTTTTGTTCTTTTTTTGTAAATTCCTGTTTCTGTTTTTTATGAACAAGGACTGAAGAGATTACAAGGACTGAATTTGAAGAGAGGAATCCGCCTCTCTGTGCTCGGATCCATCATCACTGGCACGGCTAGGCTCTTTTGTGGGAAACTAGCTGTAAACCTAGCAGAGAGCAAATGGGAGGGTGTCAGAAGTGCATACACAAGGATGATCGACAGCGTCAAGACCCTGCTCCTTGATTTAATTGGTAGTTTTTGATCACATGGTGAACAATATATTTTAGTTATTTCAGCTGCCTGAAATAATCTGTTCCCCATCAATTTTATAGGATCAAATCAATTTACCAGCAAGCCTGTTTATTAACTGTTTATTCTTTTCATCATCAACAACAAATCATGTGATTTTGGAAACTGTTGTTCATTATTTGCCAAAGTTAAAAGAGGGAACCAATGGGACCTCATGAAAGAGACTGTTTCTCTCGTGTTATATGGTCATGACATGGTAATAGATATGTTAAAAACATAGTGGTTATAAAAGTAACACACTGTAAAAAGTAACTTTAAGTCCATTAATGACACCAGTGAACAAAAACACCTTGTGTCTCAAACTATACTTAAAGTAAATTAAATAATTCTATTAAATGTAATAACCTATTAAATTTAATTCAGTGTTCAACGAATTGTGTTAGAGAAGACAAACATTTTTTAAAAAAAAATTTTTTCCAAGTATATGTTGCTGGCATCAGAATAAGAAAACAAATAGTGCAATGAGTGAAAACATGAACCTAGTAGAGAGACCAGAGCAACGTCTCTTTTTCATTCACTTTTTCCCAACTATCCATTTATGAAATGACATTGCCCATACGAGCACAAACTCATCCAATTTAATGTTGCAAATCTGTTGGTAGGAGGTCTGAAAGACGCTCGGGGACCATTGAATGGGCAATTTGGATGCCACATAAATTCCGCTGAACACTAACAAAATTTCCTTTCATTGTTCCTCATCGCTGCAGTGTTTTAACAACAAGTACACATATTTCTTAATCTGCCCTCCCAGCACATAGTGCACCAGCTCTTTCTATGACTTTTATTGGAAAGTACAGATCAGGACGACCAAAATGCTAAAGGTATAGATCAGTTTTACAACGCAACGTCTATTTCTCGATATTCAAGCATATGATGTCCATATTACTGTCCGCATCCATAAACCGTGCGTCCAGCATCAACACCCCCACAACCCTCGTGTCCAACCACTATCCTTCTCACCAGTTCTGATCCCAGATGGAAATGGTGTAAGACTGTGAAAGAATCTTGTTGACAGAATTCAGAACCCAGTTAAAAGTCTTACTTTGACAAGATGAATCCTAGCCTCGGGCTTCCTTCTGCCTTTACATCGAGTTCTCCTCATTCCTCCCGCTCACATTCTTTCTCTCTTCTGCCCCGTCTGTCTCTTTCTACCTTCTGTCTCTTTGAGCATGGGTATTGGCAGAATTTCAAGGCTTCTTATTTATTTATCAACTCGTTATGATTCCCGCTTGCATCTCAATCCCTGCAGAGGCATTTCTGGGGAAAGATTCAAAAAAACAACCATTATCTCAAGTCTTCTTTGTCCCCGCGTTCTGAGGAAGTGTTTAACAGGCTTATTGAGGTTATACAATCCATTATACGTTCGGTTGGAAAAAAGAGAGAGTGATTTACATTAGGAATAAATTTCCCTCCCTTGTCGACTTCAGTCCTGATGAAACTGCAAAGCAAAGGCCTTCACTTAAAACAAAGTAGAGATATGAGACATAGCCGGTCCATTATTGAAATGTATTCAACAATCACTCATGTGAGGAAAGAAACTAAAGCTGCAAGAACATGAATGTACAGTCTTGGATTTCTGCCAGAAAGTGTCCTTGCATGTTGTGTTGAAGCATTATTGGAGCAAGACAACTGAGAACAACTGAAATTTGTGGATAAAGAACTTCTGTAACTCTATTCATCCTTCTTTTATTCTCCACAATGTTTTACAAAAAACCTTTCAAAAGCAGCCATGAAGTCTGTCCTAATTTTTTGTCCTGCATATTCATAAAGCATGAAGCATAACTAAAGCTGCAAGCTGCCTTGAACAACTCTCACAGCACAGCGCCGGTCCAACATGTGTCGCAATCGCACACCGCCACCTCAACACCACTCAAGAGACGCCACCTCAACGCCTCCACCGAGGCTGTCAATCAATTCGGGCTCAGCTCAGCTCTGGTGAGAAGTATCCAAAATGGCAGAAATGCCAACCTTCTTGATGGCAGTTGAAGCCACTTCCTGTTTGGTGGCAAGGAATTAATTGTTGTGTCTTGGGGGGTGTTTGTGTTGTTTGGGCCTTTTTTTATGTGTTTTTATTCTGGCTCTCATTAGTTCACTCTATTATTTCCTGTCTAGTTATTCTGGCTCTATCTGACCAGTGTCTTCCATAGGCGCCGTTTATTTCCCCAGTTGGTGTTTACTCCACCTTCTCCTCCATTGCCTTTACTTTCTCTTGCTCAGTCTGCCTGCCTGGTTTCCACGCTCAGCTGTAGCCTGTTCCTATCAGCCTCCTCAATCAACTCATGGGTGGAACTTTATCAGTCATATTGGTTCCAGGATGAGGACCATGTTGATAGCATGTGTGACTGTCATGTGCTTAGGCATCATATAGTGTGGGAAGCATTATGCCCATTCTTTCTGTTTTGGTTACAAAATGCAAACAAGAACATATAACATAGTTGTTTAGTTCCAATTTTAATTGCCGATTGCTGAGATTTACTTTCCAGCTAAAGCTTAATTAACATAACTGAATGCTACCTGGATGGTTCTATTCTACTCATGACTATAAAGAAAGAAACAGAGCGAAACCAGCAGGATTTCTGAAGCACAAAGACACCTCCCAGCTCTTTCTTTGAACTGTTTGTGGCGAGTCGTGCACCGATTCTCCAGTCAGAACGAGAGACTCTGCGATGGAAGCAGCTTCCCCCACTATGTGGTAAATGGTTTGTGACTGGTACTGAATGATGCAGCCGCTCTAGGATACCTAAAGCTAATGTCTTCTGCGCACCGTGTTTCATGCCACACGGTGACAGAATATCTCTCTGGAAAATGTTTTTTGTGCGTGAACAAGAACAGAAACTAAACTCCAGACGAGAAGACCCTTTTAAATAGGTTTTTCTCATCTGTGCTGCACAAAAATGATTAATAAACATGAAATCAGTCATAAAATATTAGGATAAGCGCCACAGCGAAATTTTAATGCTTCATTGTGAAAATTTTATAAAGTCTCAAAATTACAATTTTACTTGAGACGTGTCTGAAAACTCACTTGGGGATGTGCAAATCTTTCAACATCATCATCCCTAATCAGTGACTGACTGAAGACATGCAAGTCTTTCCAAGCATTTAGCTCGCCGTTAATTAGCGTTCACCACACTTCGGCTATTTGTAGAAAACAATTTTCTACAACATCTCAAGCTAATGTTTATTTAGTTGCAAGACAAAGCAGACTTTCAGCAAACATAATATACATCAACGCTGTTCTGTTTTTATTTGATTGGACTTTCACACTCGGCCATGGAACGTCCTGCATTAGGAAATATTGGCAGCCATTTTGAAATCTAAGGTCTACGTCTACATTCTGTCGTTTTACTATCCATGCTGTGGAGAATATCCTTTCTCCATCGGGGTCCTTAATATATGAGGTTCAAGAAGAGTCAATGAGTTGAATTCACAAATTCCATTTATTAAGACTAAAATACAATGCTGGTCCACTTTTCATGCTATCCTTATGGGTTAACACAACAGAACGGACCCTAACAACAGTTTCTAATTCCTTTTGTTGGTCTCTATCTAAGCTACGCCCTAAAGAGGGTGTTCCCTCGCGTGTCATTTCCTTTAACCTCAGTTTTGCACAAGTGTGAGTATATACAAGCATGCAAGTAGCTAAAAGAGCCAAAGGAAAACACAAACTTATTTATTCCCAACAATGCCATCCATACTAACTATGGCGATTGCTAAAGTAAGCTGCAAGAGTCAGTTTGACATATTAGCTCTGATAGCAGCTTGTCTTTACTGTAAAATAGTAAATCACTGTTTAACACCAACTCCTTACATCTGTTTCTGTAAGGTATGACTTTGAGTCAGGTGCATTTAACAGACTCCAGGAAAAAGAAAGCTATTTCCCCATGACATTTATACATGGTTATTGCTTCCTTGTACTTTTTTGAGCTTTATATCACTTTACAATGTCTAAGCGGGGAAAAAAGATCTTAGCCTGCTGACAAATTAGTAACTTCTATTTTTGATTTGTTTCTAAGATGAAACCGTATTTTGTGGTGGAGTTGTACATATCTAAACCTCCCAAGATGCCGTCTCCTTTCTTGCTTGTGTCTAAACCGGCTGTTTGACTCGCATGACCTCAGTTAACTACAATAGAGCAGCGTTATGTGATCAGTTATTTCTGGCAGGCCTTTGACAACTGTTTTCATCTTTATGCCCTCATATTGATGAGTTAATGTGCTCTTTTAGCTTTTCATTTGAGCCAGCTGCCTGGCAAGGTGAATCTCCCCCAGGCTTTAATGGCCTGCTGTACAGCAGAAAGTCAATCCTACAACAGACTGATAGATAAATCACACACAAGAAGAAGAAGAGAGAGCGAGCGAGGAGTGAAGGTGTATGTAGAGCGACTGACTGTGGCGATGGGGGAGAGCGGAGAGTTTTTTCCCCCATATATTTTCTACTTATAGCTTCTTCACAGCACGGCGGAGGGCGATTGAAAGTCCACTCCTCAACTTTATTTTTTTTTCCATGTAATTTGAAAAAAAAAAAAAAAGAAAAAAAAAGTGAATGACCAATGTACTTTATGTGGAAAGAAACAAGATTGAAACTTGCGATGATGGCCACTCTATTTGGCAGAAAAATTGACTCTGACATCCTCATTTCCTCTTGCAGTGGCTTCAAGACCCTCCCCCCCAGCCTCCCGCATCATATTTTTGACAAAATGAATCTACATCGTTGAATCTGTCACACAGCCGAGGGATGTTAGAGGATGCTGTTTAATGCGACTGCTCTACTCCACTGATTAATTTGATTGAAGGGATGCGATAGAATGAAAATATCCATTTGAAAGCCCATTTCATCTTTTTAACTGTGTTTCTTTAAAGATGTTGCGCCAGCCATCTTTTTTTCTTCCTCCTCCACTTGCGTTTGACCCGGGTTGAGAACATTCCCACACAGAAACACTTCATAATTTTCTCCTTGAAAAAATGCAGTGTTTAAAATGACCCTCCTTGATAGTGACACTCTGCTGTGTCTCATCAAATTAATTAACTGTCTGATGGATCATAAATCAGCCAGCACATTAATGGGGGTGTTTTTTTCTGCTGATTCAAGCCATTCTATAAAACATTGCAGAGAATATGTGGTACAAACCCTCGTCTGATAAGCACTGAATCACGATTGACCTCTTATTATATTGTCATGTATCTCAAATCTGTAAAATAATACACGCATATAGAAGTATCTATATATATTTATTGCATTGGATCCATTTTATTTTTAAAGGATACATAAAAATGGGTCAGTGAGAAAATTAAAAGTTTCTGTCACTTTCCTTCAACTGTTATAAACATAAATGGGCAATTTTTCTTTCTTCAATAATTATAATTATGGTTATTTTGTAAATCCTAGTAAATTCTTCAGGTTAAATCCTGTTTTGTTTTGTTTTTTTTTTTGTTTTTTTGAGTGGGGAGAGGGTTGTTATCTCCAGATGGTGTGCTGCTCATGCCTGGGTGTGTGAGACGACATGATGTGGTACAGACTCTGACCTCTTGACTGTGCCTCTCTGCACACAGCTGTGAATCAAATGCTTCATTGCTCTCCAAAATGTTCCAGTAACCAGATCCTCAGATTTGGTGGCAGCTCCCTTAAAAAAAATATATATATATATTTATATTTGGAGGGCAGTGACTTTACTTCCAGACAAATTTGGATCCCTGATACCCAAAAGCTGTGCCCCGAGTCGATGTGTCAATTTAGGGATGCAGCATTTATAGCACACATAAAACATTTGAGTTTGTTCTCTGTTCCTTCTCAAATGGAGACAAACGTCTAAGCTCTGAGCAGCTTTCGCATCCTAAAGGATATGCAAATAGAAACAGCAGTAATAAACAGTTTCTAGTAGGGAACTAAGAACTGAATAAAATAGTAATTTGGTTTAATAGAGTTATAAAGTTAATTTCATTCCTGTCAGGTCATTATTTTAAATAAAAATTAGTTCTTAATATCTTACCTGGTTAAATAAAGGTTGAATGAAATTAGGATAAGTTCACAGTGATCACTATGTGATGATTAAGTCAACATAAACATAGGGACTGGTTTCTGGTGCTATTTTAAGTTCATTTAAATAAAAGACAATGGCCTCTTAGCAGTTCAATTAAAGTCACAAGTGGTAACAGATATTATTCCACAACAAAACTTCATTAAGAAGTCAACATGTCATTAATTAAATTCACAAACATTGGGGTCAGTCTGAGGTCTCTTTTGAAAACTTTATTTCGGCATCCATATTTTTTTGTGTTTTTTTTTTTTTTTAAGAGAGCAAAGTTTTTCTCTTCACTCACCTCACATAAAAACTGGCTAAATTTTCCAAATGATGAGCAACAATGTGATCATAGTCTGGAATTAATGCAGTACATATGTGCATAATGTTTGCTTATTTAAGAAGGAATAAAATTAAAAGATATATAATGGTAATTCCTCTTTTCTCTGGTTTTTGTTGTTTAAATTGCTTGCTTTTTTTGTTTTTCCAGTACGGCTAAATTGACATTACACATCCATAAGTCCTAATATGTTAGAGATATCCTTATTTCACTTAACAGAAAATATTTTTGAAATACTTTTGATTACAAAATCATGGTGTTGAATCTGGATGATTTTCTTAGGTAAAAAATAAACTTAAAAAAAATTGTCGTGAACTGCTATGAACTTTTGGTTCATAGCAGTTGTGGTGTCCTTTTCATCATAATACTTTCTAATGAAAACAGTGAGGGAGACGCCACATGCAAACTGTGCTGTGAGAAAGGAGATATTTCACCTGGGGGGGGGTTTGCTGTGCAAACAACCAGATTTCAAATCAAAATCTAATTAAACAATTATCACAAATAATGCATCCAACACAAATAAATTGTCAAACTACTTCAGAGAGCGACTGCAGCTGCTCCTCCGTCTCATCTTTACAATAGGAAGCATGTCAAGGATGAGCCAAGGTATTAGTCACTTCAAAAAGTTTGAGCGAAGTCAAGAGGGACTAATGGGCTGGTGCCAGCTCTTCCTCCAGTGAAACGGTTGCCCTAATCCTTGAGTGTTTTGGGAGGATAAGAACTACCGTTGACTCACAGAGACAATTCTCCGTTGACTCACAGAGACAATTCTTTGTAGTTTGATTCCATCAACTTCTCTGGAAAGGGTCCCCATCCAATGTTCTTCCCTTTTGTTGTGCTGCGACTTGTGTCATCTCCCAATTTATCGCACTTTGAGCGGGCAGTTTTTATCATGAAAGGTTTTCTCCGCCTCCTTCACCCTCCCACTCCTGCTCCTTGGCCCCCACTGTCATTCGTTCTCCTCTCTGTTCTGCTCTGTTTGCCGCTGCTCAGGTCTTATAGGAATGTCCCGGCATTGACACAATGTGGTCGCAATTCACAAGACTGATTATCTTCCTCCCATTTATAAAGGCACTGAAACCTATTTCTGTCAACTCCCACTGCATGACTGGGGAGCTTGATAGATTCTTGAGTTTGTGAGAATAGTTCAGGAAAAGGTCATTTCAGATAAACTTCAGAGTAATTGGAAGAATGTTGTAAGTAAATTTATGGGTTACATTATCTTCAAACGAGTACCCCCGCACCTTCTTAATGTCTCTTTTTAAACATCATTTTCACCTGCATTTTTTTTTTAAATAATGTTTAACGTTTGAGTTGCATACAGATAATTCAACGCTCAGATCTGGTCATTCTGTCACATTGAGTGCATTGTAGTTGTAAGTCTTAAAATCAATGGGGTTTGCAATCTGTAATGGTGATCACTAACAATGCAATCTGATAAAATTAGATCTCCCCACATTTTATGTGTTTTAAAAAAAACACATTAAACAACAAACAGTGGCTACACAACACTGGGTTGGTCACATTAAAAGTCGGGCCACTTATAATCACAAGCTAATTTCTTGGTACATCTGAAGTCAGAAATAAACTTCGATAAAAGGCTCAACGCTATTAACAAGACGGAGACTTCTGTTAATTTTCTGTCATTTCCTTTATGCCATGTCAGTCTGTCATCAGCGAGCTAGTAAATGCATATCCAAATGCAACAAACTGTAATACCGCTGGTAATCACGGGGGGCAGTGTGGCAGAGTTTAGCTTACATGTTTACATGTTTACAGCAAACAGACAATGACAACAACGTTAGAAATCCTCCATCCATGTGCCATACTGTATTTGATGGCAGCAAACACTGTAAAAGTACATTTTAACAGTTTCCTCCACCATGTTTGGCTTTTTCTGAAACCTTATTTACAATTCAGATTCTGAATTTAGAAGTCATCTCAAAATTGCCCTCTAGTGGAGGAACTACATTTCCAGCTAAAATAAACGCACCGAAAGCAAGATATTAAGCCAATCGTTACACATGAAAAAAGAACCAAGAAAAGAGTGTAAATGGTTGATTTCTATGTTTCAGATACATTTACAGGTATGATTATGGAAATAAATTTATCCAGCTCAATTCTGTTTGCTTATCCACTTCCAAATTACTGCAAAAGTAATCGGTAAGCAGATCCAATGAAGTACTAAACACACCTAGTCAATGCAATTTATCATGGTGCTGCGTGTTTTCCAGCATCCAGGTTTGAAAAACAGCAAGAAAGTTTAGCTGTGAAGTTGCTGCTGCATCCCGGCAGTAATTTTAATATTCACTACAGGGAGAGAGCTTTGACAGAAAACAAATGAAACTATGAGCTGAAATGTAGTTTAGAATACATTCAACATTTCTCTTCAGTGGCCTCGCAAAAGAGGCCACATCTCCTCCAGAGGCTCTCTGGGGCTTACTTCAAATGTTTCATCCAACAACATTGTAGGCTGCCGATGACAGAAACATAAGGGTGTGATAAATAGGGCCATTTTAGCTGGGTGGGGAGAAGTATAAGCTCCTTCAAACAGGGATCAGGTGGTAAAGAGGATAAGGAGTGGCTAGGTTCAGGAAACACACCAAAACTAGTGGATTCTCCAGACGCTTACATTTATGACAGGGACGGTTTTCCTTTGTCTCTCTCCACAGTTTCGCTGGCTCTTCCTCAAGGGGCATCAATCATTGAGTCCCCTCATTGCCACAAACCATTCATGTTGCCTGCCCTGTGCCCTAAAAAAGAATGGCCTGTCATTTCTATGGTTAAATTCAATCCCATCCACTTGAACATGCATCGACAGGGAACCGTCGGGACGAGAGCGTCATTCATCACGGCTCAGCTGCTGCTGTTGTTGCTGTGCATAGTGGTTTACGTGTGTGTTCGTGGCATCAGCCCAGATTTGTCTTGGAAACGCCGGGGAAAGATGATGGGAGCGCAACGTGATCGGCAAAGCAATAGAGCATTTAAGCCAACATCAGACAGCGTGAGATTATGATTTTTCTTCCCCCCTTCCTTTTTTTTCTGTCTCGTACAGGCAAGAGAAGTGAACAGCTGTGGCTGTGTTGTTTAGAACAACTTTCTCTGCTCTCACCGGTCCCACCAAGCTTCATTTTTGGAGATATTAAGGTTATAGTTTCCAGTGGTTAAATGGATCCATAGTTAGGCTGTCTACTTAGAAATTCATATTCATCTTTAAAAAAAACAATTACTACCTCTTATGCAAAATACCATGCACCGTGTGCTCTATCATGAAGTAAACCCCATGGAGAGATCCCAACCCAACCATCAGTCTGACACTGAGGTAATAAAGATCTCTAACTTCAAACGATTATGATTCAAGATCACCATCACAAATCAATTTACAAAAAATCCAGTTGAATACTGAAAGCTGCATGTACACAAGCTTGATTGGCAGTGCTAAGACCCTCCTCCTGGCTCTGAATGGTTGTTTCTGACTGAATTACGACTTGGTAACACTTTTAACAAATATGTAAAAAAAAAAAAAAAAAAAAAAAAAAAACCCCAAGTTTTTTTTAAATGTTGCCGAATGGAGCGTTTAATTACTTTGAGTGGTTGGTTTGTTTTGT
>CAEGAF010030888.1:0-18645 GCA_903067075.1 Micropoecilia bifurca | reverse complement strand
GAGTCCCTCCCGGATGACCGAGCTTCTCACCCTATCTCTAAGGGAGAGCCCGGCCACCCAGCGGAGGAAACCCATTTTGGCCGCTTGTATCCGTGATCTCGTTCTTTCGGTCATGACCCGAAGCTCATGACCATAGATGAGGGTGGGAACGTAGATCGACCGGTAAATCGAGAGCTTCGTCTTTTGACTCAGCTCTCTCTTCACCACGACGGACCGGTACAGCGCCCGCTTCACGGCAGACGCTGCCCCAATCCGCCTGTCGATCTCCTGCTCCCTTTTCCCCTCATTCATGAACAAGACTCCCAGATACTTAAACTCCTCCACTTGAGGCAGGATGAGGCCCCTGACCCGGAGAAGACAATCTACCCTTTTCCAGCTCAGATTTAGCTACAAAAGTAAAATTAGATGCAGATATATTTTTTTAAAAATCTTGAAGTTCTTCAAAACAGTTTCAAGAGTCACAAGGTTTCCAAGCAATCTTCCAATTAGCATTTTGATTTAATGGTGATATGTTTACACGAAGTTGTTTACTTCCTGATAAATGTACAACATCTAACAAATGAGAAAAGCTCTGCATGTGCTGATTGAAAATCTGTTAAAAAACAAACTATGGACTAGAGCTGCACCTTAGATCAGATAAATGTCCTGTTCCCAAAAGAAAACAGAGTCAAGATTAAAACTCAAAGTGTTGAATGAGCAGTGTGAGCCTGTCGTTACTCATCAATGATTTAGCCTCACAGGACTTGACCGTGCTGCAGAACCGGTTCCACACAAAGAAACCTTGTGATTAGAGGCTGACTAGCTGGTTGTTGAGCACTGACTGATATGACAGCACCCCTATGGATGAATGAAGGTAGCAATGCCTTGAACTCAACATATTCTTCTCAGAAAATAGTCTGAGTCAGAATCGGGTTGCAACTGTTTTTCTCCCCTACATTTTTAAATTGTTACTTCCGAGAGTGGTTTGACGTCAATCCAGCGGCATCAAAGTGTATTGAGTATGATGTTCCAGCAGGCTGTTTTCAAGGAGATGTGCTAACAGGAGCCAAAGTGTCACTAATTGCTAATCTGGACAGTTTAAACCTCTTGTAATCCGTTTTCTAAACATTATTTCTTCGCCATAATTATATCATAATTTACATTGGGTGTACACTCTCAAGTCTCTCATGACCTCCTTGTCAAAGGTATTTTGTGTGTGTTTCTGCTCTGCCAGCCCTGGCATGCTCTCTGTTGATTGTAGGTTGTGCAGAAAAAACAGGCACTCTTTACAAATTCATGTTTCAGTGGAAGTGAAACCGGCTGTGAAACCTTTCATTCCCCTCACTCAAGTCCCTCATTCGAGTTTCTCCTTCTGTCCTCCCTCTTCTGTGCCCCTCCTCACTCTTCCTTCTTTTTTTTTGTTTCTTACTTGCAGGCACTCCAGGCTTTTCAGCTTGATAGACAGTCTGTGGCCCCCAGCAACGTCTCTGAAAGATCATGGAAACTCACTTAGTATTCTAAATGTAAGTTCTCATTATAGTCACAATAGTTTAATCCCCTGAGACGAGGCTATTCATTCATCTTCCTTTAATGTGCTAATTTAGGATCATGTTCATGAAGACAAAGCAACCAGAATTTTGGAATGTGATCTTTATAGATTTTTTAAAATTATTATTGTGAATAACTGTGCACTGATAATTATGTATTTTCTATTTCTTTAATACTGTATCAAGATTATATTGCCTATTACTTTATCTTACATGTCCTTTGAACGACTTTCTCCCCAGCTGAATTTGGTGATTATAGTGTAAAAAACATTTAAACCCACTGTGAGAAAAAAGAGCAGATGCAAATCTTATAAACTATTGCTTTTATGAACTTATTTAAATTGTACTTTTCAGTGTCTCCTTCTATAAATGGTGCATTCAAAGACCAATACAAAAAAATCAGTGGTCCCAAGAGTCTGATGGCTCTACAGTGCTAAGTTTACAGTTCAAACATAAACCAACACAACCCTGGCCCACCTCAATTTGACACTGAGGACTACCAAGAAGAAACAGAGTGTGGGGCAAATCAGTGAGAGTAGCCATTTTTTGATATTTAAAGCACAAGGACAAAAATACTTGTGTAGCATTAGTTGCTTTAGTCACCGATGCTAAATGCAAAAAAGCATTAAGTACATTTTTGTCTTTCTATTTCTAAAATAGTGAATGCACCATTTAAGTTGACATTAATGTCTGCCATGATAGAGATTTTGTGTCAAATATGTGTTTTCTTCAGGTTTTTAGGTATCACCAAAATGTTCACAGGATCACCTAAATGAAAATTCTTGTAAAGTTGTTTTTCATTTTTGACAGATTACTTCTAAAATTTTGCTACCAAGTCGCTACTAAATGTAACCAAACTGTAAAATGTTAGACGGCAGTTAATTACTTCAACAAATACAATGTTTTGAGTGGAAAAATAGCTTTTGGCTACGTGTGAGATGAAAAATGTAACTTGGTAACATTCTTTTTAGTGCTCAGAGACAAGTGCTGTCATTGACTGATGTTTACCATCCAAAGTCTGCAGTCATAATAAGGCAAATATCAGTATTACTTAGGATTTTTTTTAATGGTAAACCTAATTGGAATATGAAAAAAGTTCCTTTATTTCAGGAAGTCAATGAAAAAAGGTGTTATATGTATTAAGCTTTTATTTATTCATTTAAAAGATAATGGCTTACAGCTAATAAACACTCAAAATTTAATTTCTCAGAAAATTATAACACTAAATAAGGCCAACAATATATATTTTTAAATGTATATAAAGAAATGGCAGCATTTACAGCACACTAAAAAGTATGCTGCTATAAATAATCTACAGAATAGGCAATGTGCTTTGCTTGGTTTTCCTCTGTAGGCTGCAGTTATTTCTGTTTGTACAACTTTTTCTACGCCACTTTTTCCTTCCACTCGATTCTCCTTGAATACATAACTCTTGAACAGTGAGCTTTTCTAGAAACGTCCTTTTGTGCCTCAACAAACACGCTACAAGTCGATTTTCTGGACAATTGTGAAGTCAGCAGTCTTCCCATCATTTGTAGCTTGTACATGGCAGTTTCTGAGGAACTGAATTTTTTGGTTTTCATCAACTGTTATCCACAGTTTTAAGAAACAAAACATTAAATTGTATCACTCTTTGTTTAGCCAATTTGTAATTTTTTATTTGTGGAATTCTTAAAGTATTTTTGTGGTCATTTTCTAATGATTTCCACCGATCTGAAAGTTAGCTGTCCTTCAGGAGTCAAAACCTGCAAATACCCACATCATAAGTACCTACGAAAATCACCTTTCAAAGTATTCCAATGATAAATTTTTATTTAATTTAATTAATTATAATTTCAGGAACTTTTAAGAGTAGGGAAGGAATATATTTTTGTTCAATATGGGGATCTCAAATGTCTCTTGTGTGCAGGAAATCAGCTCTCCAGGTCCACCTCCAAGTTTCTGCTACCTGCTGTCGGGTCATCAGAGTTCAGTAGAGCCCAGAGAAGGGCAAACCGTTTCACCGCTCTATCTTCACCCAGCAAGCCGGACCCTACGAGACATACTGCGTGTGAGCACTTCAGCTCAGCAAACACACAGAAGCATGTGCATACAGAATATTAATACCTTGTAACGTTTTTTTTATCCTTCAGAGTGAGGCCAAATCCTGTCGCTGCAGTTTTATTGCCACGGTTTTATACAAAAGAATGCAGGTATTTCTTCCTTAAGTCTCAAACCATGAAGACATTGATTTAATCTCTTTTCATTTACAAAAAAGAGCAAATATTAGGTCTCCCAAGCCCCTTATTCATCTTAAGATTATTTAAACTAACAGACTGATAAGGCTGGTCTCTGACGTAGAGAGCAGATCTCCTATCGCTCTGTTTGACCATCTGTACGAGGCTCGGCCATTCCTCATCACTGATTGGCGAGAACTTTAACCTTTGACCAGAAGATAGCAGCTCAGATCAAAGTGCTGGACTTTAGCACACTCACACCACTTTTTCATGTTATCGCCCTATAGTAAACCAGCATTGTGTGCAGCCTCTTGAATGAGTGATCTTGTCAAAGAAGTTCCTTTTGTTCTTTTAAGATGCAAAATGTCGTCATCCAATTTCTGCTTTGTCGGATTTTGTCACGTAGTATCTCCTTTAAATTCTCTTTGTAGGTCATTGTGTTTCTAAGTAATTCATTTTCTGCTTTTGTGTGCTGTTCTGGTTGGACTTTAGAGCACTGATGTAGGCCAGGGGGAGGTGTGGTTGGTGCTGACAGACCCCAGTCTTCAGGAGGAGCAGCCTGAGAGGCCATGCAGGCGAACAGTGGCTCTGTGTGTGAGCACTTCCTGTGTGCTCACTTCCTCTGTCCTTGAAGCACTGAATTCCCCCACCGTCTGTGACATGTCGTTCAGAGATGCCATCAGAGAACATGGTAGAGTTTTCTAGCTTCTTATCGAGGGATTTGTGTTTCACCACACACAATTGTGTGCACCAAGTTCTCACACTAGCTGAGAGAAATCAAGGCTTGCATTTAAAATATTCAACTTTATATCTGTATTAGAGAAGGAATAATGGTTTTAGCAACACAATATTGTCTATTACTTATGTATGATCTGCTTATTAAACTGCCACATTAATCAATGACGAGTTTACGATGGCCAGTTCAGTGGAGTTTGCACTTTTAAATTAGGTCAAGTATATTCAGTTGGAAACAGAAGCTACATGCGCTGTTTAAAAAGACACAAGGAAAGAACATAATTGGAACATATTGAAGCTGCATCTCTAGACACCAGTCAGGAAGCTGAAGCATAGGCACAAGTTGGCCACTCCAAAGAACAATGATCCAAAGGATGTGACCAAATTATACAAATTGTCACACTTATTTTTTGCATTCATCAAAAATAAATTTTGGTAATCCTACTTGCAACAGGAAGAGTTTAGTTTTCTTTAAAGACAGCTGACAGGTTATGTGGCTCTTTGTTCAGTGTATGCAAGTATGTTTTTTAAGTGTCTGTGCAGTTGTGGACAAAGAAACGAGTCCCACCGAAACGGCCAGAGGGGAGCTCGAACTACTTGTAGGCTGATAAACGGGTTGAGCGCTTTTTTTCCAGCTGCCCTTCTTAAAAATGTAAAAGTTTCTGCAGAGTACATGCATTAGTCAGTAAAACAAGGGGCCAAAATACTGTCATAAGAAAGGAGAAACTCACTTGAATTTTGTAAAACAATGTTTCTTTTTTTTTTTTTTACTTCACCACACCCCACTTGCTCATTTTCAGGCCAGCTGGAGAGACTTTAAACAAGTTATGAAGCGTAATTGCTGTGACAAAATCATTGATTATCATTTTATTCTTGAAAATCACAACTATTTATTCTCGTAATGGGAACCACTTTTATCCTTAATCGGCTGCAGAGCAAGAGGTTACCCAAAAACACCCAAATTCCTGCAGTAGAAGAGTGACATAAAGCCTGCAGATGCAATTTATGTAAAAAAAAATAAATAAATAACTCTGGCTTGAATTCCTGTAGTGGAAATACACACAAGAAATGACCAGACTAAGAAAAAGAAAGTCCAAAGTTTATTAATGAAGTTTCAGGGATTAAAGCTTATCTTAATCAAATGTACCGTATTTTTAGGACTATACCTACAGATTTTTTGAAAAGAAAAAAAAACTGGAAACGTACATATGTTAGCCATATCGGCCTATAAGCCGCTGGTATCTCCGCCGCGCTCGGTTTTCCATAAGGACGCAGCCCTCCGTCTCCAACGCCGAACCATGGATTCGTTCACGCCGAGCTTACGTGCAGCGGCTCTATGTACTTCCTGATTGATTGCCCTCAACTTAAAAGCTGCGTCATGAGTTTGAAAACATTTCTCTGTCCTACCCACTGCTAGCATATGCTTGTTCCAAATGAAAATTAGCACTTTCTTCTTTGATTTCCAATTTTGACTTCCAATGATTCACTTTCTGCTAATGAGCCCCCTGGTGGTTGAAGAAAAATCCACAGAAAAGCCGCATCGGGCTATAAGCCGCATGGTTCAAAGGGTAAGAAAAAAGTAGTGGCTTATCGTCCGAAAAATACGGTATCTTTCATTTAAAATGTGAACTGTCGAGTTGAAACTGCTAGATGACTGAAACATAATTTTCAGACGGTTTCGCCAGCATGAACTGTTCAGCGCCTACCACAGAACTCCAGACTTGTCACACACTTGAACACACCCACACCATCAGACAAGGTTGCATACACGTTTGTTTAGACCCACTGGAATAAACCAGCAAACACAGAAAGGTGGTTTTTTTTCTTTTCTTTTCTTTTCTTTTCTTTTCATTTGTTTTTTACATTTGACCACCGTGAATAACAAACTTCCACCCACATTTTTTGGAATAACTTCAGGGAGCTGGTATTACTCACCGGATGCACATTGACGAGTGCAACTTCTTATTTCCCCAAATCTTTGCAACCAAGCAAAGTTAGCTTGAAACATACAACCTCAAAAGCCACATTTAAGGGAAATATTGAAGTTTCATTTACTAGAGTAATGCGATAAGCAAAAAGTGTTCCCTTGCTTTTTTCTAACGGTCAGACAGCAGTTAATAAGTTGAGTTTAAGACATTTTGTTTTAAATTAGGATTCAGACAGTGAACCTGTCAAAATCTCATTGTATGTATCCAAATAAGAGGCAATGTGTGTTTCATTTGCTGTAAAGTGTTTTTTTTTTCTTATTTACATATTTAGGTGTGCTCCTCTGTGTGGAGCAGTCTGTCATTGAGGTGTCTTCAGTACAACACAAGAGTGGTTTTGAGGCCACCACAAGGCAAGACTCACTTTCCAGCTCTGAGCCCCAGGTGAAGACTCTGCCCCAGCCTCTGAGACTGGATTCCTTGAGTTTGGAGACCACACCCAACTCCCTCCTTAGTCTCACAGGTCTGTCTCTCTGCCTTTCTCTCAGTCCAGTGGTTTTCCATGCGACTCCTCATCTGATTTCTGCTGCTGAACAAGCCCGACTTCTCGTTCTCTCTGTGTGGGAAAAGGGGAAAAAATAATGATATTTATATTTTTACAGCACAAAAAAGAGCTTTGATGCTGCTTGCAGGCAACTGTGATGTGATTTGTTGCTCTGTCTCTGTCCTCGGGGCATCATTTTGAGACACAATGTAAAATAAAACTCATGAAATATTGCAGAGTTTCTGTCCATTCCCACATTATTTTGCAAGAAAATAAGCATATGTGCTCCCCATGATTGTTTGAACACTTGTTGTGACAAAGAGTTAGTTTTCAGTAAATCTTTCTTTTTGGATACAAGCAGTATCAATTTGATGCTTTAATCCTTTTTTAATGTTTCCTCTCATCAATTATTAGCTCCACCCCCACTGCAATTGCTCATATAGTAAAAGAAAAGATTTTCTATTGTGTTGCAGTCTTCCTACTCATCTGCTTCAAATCCCACTGAAATGCTGCATAACGTCTTCCTAGTTTCTAATTATGTAAATGTGGTTTTGAAGCCTGTAGCAGATAATAATCTGTATCTGCTGCCTTCACGTCACATCTGAGAGCAAAGATCACATCGTGAACCCACTCCACGTTGGCCTCTCCGGCCATCCGTGTTTGATCAGGTGGTCGAATGAAAATAAAACACACTGTTTGCGCTTGTGCACAAATCGTACCTTCTGGAAATTGCAAGCAAAGAAAAAGGGAAAGGGAGTTTGGGGGGGAGCTCAAAAGAGAAAGTCGAATAATTTCTTATCGGTTTTTGCATTTGGTATCCTGTTTAAGATTCCATGTTTGCAGTGTTAGGCAGCAGCTGTGGTTGTGAAGTGAGTTGTTTTTAGGTGGGGAGAACATTTCTGCTGCTTTTATCGCTGCCATCTACGATTTAAAAATGAAAAGGATGTTGTTATCTCCTGCACCTTGTCATAAACATACAAACACTTTAAAACCAATGCTTAGATTGTCTATCAATGTTCTTCTTGCTTGGCTTTAAAGAAACGGTCTATGCAAATGTATTTTTCTGAATGCTCCAAACCATTCATTGGCCATAAATGTTAATTTGTCATTTTATTTCTGTGTATCAGGGGTGATAGTTGGTGTAGATGAGAATACAGCTTATTCTTGGCCAGCTTGCAATCTCTGTGGAAGTGACAACTTAGAGATGTCAGCAGAAAAGCCGTAAGGTCTTAAACAAACTAGATGTAATTTTTCTCATAGTCAGAGCTCTCCACCTCATTTTATTTATTTTTGTTCTTTCTACAGTCAAAACTTCCACTGCATTTCCTGTAAATCAACGCTGGACAAGCCGGACACAAAGGTTCAGCTGGAGGTTTTCCTCAGCTCCTCCTCGTTGGGCAACTGCACCTTAAAAGTTAAGGTAGGAACATCAAAGAACTAGGACAAAAATATAAATGTCTTATGGCAAAATTAAGTTTACATTGATGTTGCTGAACTATCAGGGAAAATATCTGGCACCATGAACATAATTTATAATTCTACCTGGAAAGAAAGAAAAACTAAACATACAAAACTTTCTAGTTTGCACCATGAAAGCAATGACGGTTAATGTAGCTAAAAACTGGTGGCTGTTTTTGACGTGTGCATTACCATGTTTTACTCACTGGGTGAAAAAAAGAAGTTGAATTTTGGTTACATCCTGAGTGACCTTTAAATTTCCCGTACAGTTTTTATTAAAATCCATCATAAAAAAAGAATGCGTCTAAAGAATGGCAGCAATTTAAATGTGTTTCTTTTCATATTTTTGTTTTTTTTATGCAAAGACTGACTTGGATTGAGAGGAGCAGGAAAATCTAATTTATTCTCTCTCTGATTTAGATTCTGCAACACAGTGTGAATTTTATCCAAAAATGTCAAACTTGTTTTATAAAATGCAAGACATGGTCTTATTTAAAGACAATAAATAAGATTTGGTCTTATTTATCCTGAAAACTTGTTTGATTAAAAAAAACTTTTTTTTGCTTTGTTTTTTTTTGTTTGTTTTTTTTTTTTGCGTTAAGTGCTAAATTGAGGAAATGTACCGAGAGGTGGGTGAGTGTTAGAAGACAGAGGAAGACGCTCACCCAGATCTGCCACTATTAGCTTGAAAGTTTGTTTCTACATGTCGTTGTGTATATAGTCCAGGTTAAGTTCCTTCCTCCTTATTACAAAATATTATCCATCTTAAAATCTTTAAAGCCATTTGACATGAGGCGGTTGGTACACGCAGGTGTTGCTAATCTCGTTAACTAACAACGCTTTAAGCTAATAAGAGACTTTTCTTTAAAGTCACCTGCAACACCTGCATTAACCCTCCATTTGAAGTGAAAATGACTGCTGAGGTGTCTCAATCTGAGATGTATTCATTTCCGGAAAGTACTCGCTTCGAATTATGGTGGATGTTTTTTGTCGCCTGCAACGGCCATTATAGATTCTCTTTTTTTCCTTGCTTTTGCTTAAACTGATTTCAATGGCTTCGTTATTTAAAAAAAAAAAATTAATTAATTTTTTTGTCATGAATTGATCATAGTGAACTAGTTTATTCTACCTGTTTGCTAAGCAGTTGTCTTTTGTAAATGTGTGCATAACTTAGGAACATTTTTACATTTTGTCATAACAACCTCAATTTTCTTTCTGTTTTAATCAAATCTGAAAAGTCTGTTGTGCATATGTATTCACCCACCCTTTGCAAAACTTGTGGATCTACTTTACAACCACTTTTAACAGCAGTGGAGGTCCTTTTGGAAATGTCTGATCAGATCAGTATAGCATGAAACTGCATGCAAATTGTTTAAATGCTTGCCGTTTTCCTTAGCAAATTAGCTCAAATGCACATGCAGTGCGCGTCTGTAAACAGTAATTTTCAAGTTTTTCCACAGACTGTAAATTGAACTCGAGTCTGAAAACTGTCTGGAGAATTTGAAAACCCGAAAATGTCTCACTCCAAGCTCTTTTGTTGCAAATTTGTGCATTTAGTAACATTGTCTTGTTAGACGATCAACCTCGACCCCTGCCTGAAGTTATGGTGGCTGCAAAAGAAATGTCAGTTGTCCACCACAAATCTTACCAGAGAAACTCTACATGTTTGCTGTGTCCCCTGCCTGGCTGGTTGCAAACTTTAAATGTGACTTCTTGTATCTCATTTTAAACAATTGGCTTTCTTATTAGCACCGTTCTAGGATAGGCTATACTTGAGTGATGGCATGACTAGTATCACTGCACTAGTAATTGTTTACATGTCGACATTTTCTTCGTGCCTGTAGTGTTTGTTTTTTAAGAATGATGCTCTGATTAGTGCTGCAGCTGGGAGGCATTTCACTTTAGGTGGTCAGTCATCCTTTAGAAGGGCTGCAGTGGTGCCATTCCTACTTTTTACTATAATGTACCACATCTTTGTCTTTCAACTGACCCGTCTGCTGTGTTCCCTGATCGTCATGATGCTGTTTGTTTGCTAATGTTCTCTTCAAAGAGCAGTTTTATTTATGCAAAGACTAAATCACACACAGATGAACTCTGTTTAGTAACTATGGGAATTTGGGAGGCTGTTAGGTGCTATGGGTTTATTTACTAGTATAAAGGATTAAAGGGGACTGAATACAAATGCACTGCTCTCCATTTAGTTTTTGAAAAATTCTAATTTTTATTTCTGTTTTTTAAATGTTGATTCAAACTTATAACAGTTCAACAACATGTCAATTTTGTGTAAATCTGAACCTGTTGTCTTTGGCAGAAAAGACAAATATATTTTTTTAAATCTTTCAGCTCACGATGGCAGAAGCGTAGATTAAACTTTTGACCAGACAATCATCTGTCCTGTAGTAACCCATGAGTGAGACACTGAATCATTCCATGTCACCTCTCCATAAATGTTACTCATAAAGCGTTTGAGTCCTGCACTGTAAAACCAAGTCTTGATAAACGTAGCTTTGTGCGAAGGTCTTTCAGTGACAGAGAGCCATGCACAGTTCAGTGAGACGACCAGTAAAAATTATCAGCGTTCTTATCGGCCTACTCATATTTTAACCCCTTCCAACCATAAACCAGCAGAGAGACCGCAGACTGTTGGTGCAGCATTTCTTTTTCTCATTTACAATGCAGCGGCGATAATTAAAAAGGCATTATTGACTTCAGCATGTTTTAATCTCTCCCGACAGCTGCAGCAAAAGACGATCATGTCGATCCTGAACACGCCCGCGCTGGAAAGCAGTGAGGTAGGTTTACTTATCAATCTGTTACATAAGTCGGAGCTAAGATGGAAGGTGCACAGATTTTTTTTTTTATGTCAATATATCCTTTAAAGTACAGTCATCTGTTCCTGTAACTGTGATAAAAGCTTTTCTTTGTTGAGTGAAATGACTGGCTGGTTATTGATACCGTTCACAGCCAGATTTGTGACACAATCCTCCACCCTCTCTTTTGTTTTGGGGGATTTGAAGCTTGCATGCAAGTTTATAGGTTTGGGTGTTATTCACTTCTTACATAAACTGCAGGTGGAGGAGCTGTTCCTCATCAATGAAAAGCATTGTAATCCCAGTGTTTGCATTAACGCTTTTCTTCATGCACGAGTTGCTTAGACAGTTTTTAATCGCCACTTTTGTACTTATCTGATGTGAATAATGCAGATCTTACATGCACACTTCATCTCAATAGGCGCGCATTAAAAGCATCCTAAGAGATTTGCATGGTCGTTTGCTTCAGCTCCAAGGGTACGATGTGGAGAGCGTCTTGGGGAAAGAGGTGGGTCCCTTGGCCGTTTATGTCCGAGTCGTCACCAGGAAGCCTGGGCTGTGGATGGGCCTGGAAGAGATCTGCCTCCAAGCCTGCTGATAGCAAGCCTCAGACTTTGACTGGCTCCAGCAATCTGCACACTGGGCCTAGGTCTGAGCCAGTTTATCCTCCACCCCCCCTTCTGAAGGCCTCCTCTGACAGCTTGAGGCTGTTCTGAAGAGAAGGGGGCTGCAAAAAGACAAGGTCTTGTTTGTGTTAATGATATGTGATCCTGTGCAGCAGGAGTTGACAGCCCAAGGGTAGACCAGTGGCATGCAGGCTGTCAAACCAGACCATGTGGATCATTAACTGTGAATGAGTTCGAGTTTTGACTTTAAAAGAATTATTTTTCCAACCGTTCTACCTCTGTATTGAAAAAAAACAAAACACTGTCAATAAAATGACTTATTTTTGCTGACTTTGCTTTGTGTTTCCTGCTGCATTTCCTTTAACACCAATTTTCATACAGACTGCTCACAGACCACAATCCTTTCACTTTATCATCGTTTCTTTATTACAGATTTATAAACACATTCTCAAGGTTTTATACAAACTATATAAAAGATCATGCTCTGGCTCTTATACAAAGTTAGCAATTATAAAACATGTACCATATCAGGTATGACATCATGTAAATGCAGTGGTAAAATAATTTAATACAGAGAAAACAATCCCACAAAAAAAATATGGCAGCAACAACAAAATATTTTCCAGTGCCATTATGGTAAGCTTAATACATCTGGTACAGATGGTAAAGACAAGTGTCTGTTGAGGTATGTCTTCTAAAAAAAAAAAAAAGTCTCACAGTTCGAAGAAGATAAAAAAAAAGTGTGTCACCGGCCCTCTGAGCTCGCCGAGCCTGCAAACGCGGCGCCGGGCATCTGTTTAAAGAACTCTCGGAGTCCGGTGAGCTCCCTGGTCAGCTGCTCGATGGTTTTGTGGAGCTTCTCGTTTTCGTTGCTCAGTTCGATCATCTTCTGCTGCATCTCCAAGTTGCGCCTCTTGGCTTTGTCCCGGCTTTTTCTCACCGCAATGTTATTCCTCTCGCGCCTCTGCCGATACTCCACGCTGAACCGATCCACCGACTTCTTCCCCTTCTCCCTGCCGCCCATCTTCCTCGGCGACGGCTTGGAGGAGGAGGAGGAGAAGGAGGGGGAGGAGGAAGCGGGCTCCGGGGTGGTCGGAGGGGTCGGCTGTCCCGTGGGGAGGCTGACGGAGGTCTGGGCGCAGGTCTCGATCTGGGACGGCAGGGACGAGGACATGTCGCTGTCGCTCCAGTCGGACTCCTGCTTGATCGGGGCGCAGAACGCCCCCTTCTCCGGCGCGCCGTCCCGCTTGTTGGCGTAGACCGCGGACAGCTGCTGCTGCTGCTGCAGCTGCTGCTGCTGCTGCTGCTGCATCATGCCGCCGGACATCACGGCGCTCTGCAGGTTGTAGAAGTCCGGCTTCTCCTGCTTCACGGTGTTGAACAGGTCGAGGAAGAGCTCGTCGTTGCACAGCTCCAGGTTGGGCACCGACGTCATGGAGTCGATGTACTGGCTGAAGTCGATGGCGCTCTCGTCGTCGTACATGGCCGGAGCGGTGGTGCTCAGCTCCGCCATGGTGCTCTCCTCGCCCGCGCCGTCAGCCCTGCTGCCCGGCTTCGAGACCCCCTGCTGCGGCCCCCCGAGCTTGGCGCTCTCGTAGAAGTTAGCGGGCTCCATCGCCCAGCTCATGTTGCATTGCGGGGACACGCAGTGAGAGTCCAGGCTGTATATGTCACACATGGACCCTGCTGGCTTTGTCCACGTGGTTAAGAGAATTTAAAAACAAACACAACTTTTTGAGGAGAGAAAAAAAAAAAAAGTAACCCGCTGCTGTCGGAACTCAGCTGCACGACAAAACCTTTTTTTGCAGATTTTCTCTCTGCAAATTCTTCAAGTAAATAAAAAAAAAAAATCTCGGGATGGCTTTCTTCTTCCTGCAGCTTGACTGTCAGCGCTATCTTAGCGGATTGTCACTTCTCTGAAGCAGCGCTACTTTCGCGGAGTGTTTTGTACCGTTCCCCGCTGACGTCACACACGCCGCCCTCTTACGAGCCACTCAAATCCAAACACGGGTCACGTGGTGCCTCGTTTGAGTGGGTAGGGGGGCGTGATGCTCACGCCGCCCACTTTTTTTTTTTTTTTTTTTTTACTATGACCATATGAATGGTTCAGGGTTGTTTACATAGTGCAGGATGTGCTCTGGCTGTTGGGAACAGGATTAAATTTATCACCAGGGAAATTGGCGGAGGAATTATTCAGCTACAAAAAAAAAAAGTATTATTGCTGTAGTGTAAAAAAAAAAAAGAGAGAAAAAGTTTAGTCAGAGCCAGGGAGGGGCAACTACTTAAACCCCTGCACCTTTTACAAAGAACAGCAAAGACAGTCCTGAAGGAGACAATGTCCCGTTTCTCCATTCATTGCCCTTCAGCAGAACATCTTCACTTGTTCCAACATAACAAAAATGATTGTAGCGCAACGGGGTCCTGACATGTGTTCAGCTTTCTGATGTTTACCTTAGTTCTGGCAGAACATCTCATCGTTGTAAAAGGGTTTATGAAATGTACATATGAAGAGGAACCAGCTCATTCATTTACAGACCTTATTGAAAAGTTGTTTTTTTCAGCTAAAGTCAAAAAGTGTATTACAGTTTTTACATATGTATTGGTTGCAGACATGATGATTATGCCACATGGCTAATTAATATCAGAAAATTAAATACCAGAGTGAAGAATATTTTTTTTAGATGCATTCAACTGGGGTTCCTAATAATATGGATTACATCATCAGTGTGGGGTGGTATGGAGACATGGGGCATTCAGGAAGTCCAGGTTGCTTTCTTGACAATGCTGAGATCATATAGAGTTTAGGTCAGGCAGGTCTGCAGGCCTGCCAAGAACTGTGGGACCATTAAACTACATATTGATACTTTTGGCAAAAGCAATCTGCTGGCCACGATCCAGCTTCCGTTGGAAAATTAAATCGGTGTCTCAATAAAGCTTGTCGGCAGAGGGAAACATGATGTACTCTATTATTTCCAGGTAATATTTGTACTTTGGACTTCATAAAACAGTGGACCAGTACCAGCAGATGACATGGCTTGCCCAAACATTTGCTGACTGTGGAAACTTTAATCTTAATCAACTTAAGATTCTATGTTTCTTCATTCTTTCTTCAGACTCGGTTCAAAATGTACTTTCACATTAGAGAACTTCAGACCCTTTAATACCGGCCTTTCTTCTCCCTTGTGCGAGACGTTCACTTCTTAAGTGGCTTAATTCAAGGAATGCACCCTTTGTAGCCCATATGCTGGATTCTAATGTGTGGTTGCTCTGAAAGCCCTGTGGCCAGCTACAGTCCACGTCCCTTTTTCTGCCAATCCTTCCACTTTGTTTTCCATTAATAAGCTTGAATTGAACACTTTGTGTTCAGCCAGCCTCTTTACTTATGATACCAGTCAAATGGAGTGTGTCATTGACTCGGCTGGACAACTGTTGAGTCAGCAGTCTTGCGTATTCCATAACACAATGGCCTTAATGACATAATTATTTTAAAATGATTTAATTTGTTTCTGTATTTGAATATCTTCAATAACTGACTTTATGTAACTATTAGAGTTGTGGTGCTTCTTTTCTTGTAACCCGAACTTCAACTCATACATCTTGACTCATATGATGCAAATTTTCACTTGAAATATTGAAATAACTGGAAAGTCTCTCTTTATTAATCATATAAAAAAGCTAAATTGTTGTCTTTCAAAATATTACTACAGGCTTTAGTTCCTCTTTATATGCTGAAATAAAAGTTTAAAAGGCCTTGGACATAAAGGAACGATTTGCAGGACTTGCATCAAATGAATCAGCGTGAAAATTTTGTGAATTTAAATATTGAAACAATTTATGCATGTTAGATCATTTCTAAGTCCTCCACATGAAAAGGCGGGAGGCGTATTTCCCATGCAACATGCTTTTATTATAATTTTATTTACAATTGTCTTATGATACTGGGCTGTTTACATACTGCAGGATGTGTAAAAAGGAACATAAGCTTCAGTCTCCAAATGTGGTGGAGGAAGTATTCTGATGATTTACAAGGAAAGTAAAAGTCCTATCACACAAAGACACAACAAAAAAGTGTGACGTTAACGTGCAAGTAGGAACCGTATCAGAAGTACAGGAAACCTCTGTTGTTGTCTTGCTCTGAGTAGTGAAACTTGAATGTTCAATTTGGAAGTCAAAATGTTTCCCATTTAAAAAAAATAAAAGGTCTGGGAGGCATTTAAAGAATTCACAATATTTTATAAACTTTTCAATTCTTCTTAAGCTTTTATAACTGAAAAAAATTGTTGAATAAACCGTACTTTCAGGTAGAATTTCTTTAAAAAATATCTTACAAAGATGACGTTCAGAGAAATAACTAAAAAAACAAACTTAATTGGTTTTAGATATTTTCTGTGTGATTCATATAGGACATTAGGAGGCATTGCGTCAAACATTGCTAAGAACAAGTGATAAAATACATGTTTTTGATCATCTTTTATGACCAGTGGTCTCTCTAGGAGGTGCCCTTAAGTCACACATGGACTAACACTTCTCGGAAATGTTTCTCATCTTTTCCACTTAGGATGTTTGGTACTTTTCTTCTCTCCCTTTCACTTCCAGCACGGAAACTGCACCTCACAGTGGTCAATGTTTGTGTTTGCAGGATCTTTCTGCAGGAGCAATATACACACGTTTATTAAATGTCAGTATTTCAGACACTCCTTTCTTTGCTTATTTTTAAGCAACTTAAAATGTGTTAATTTGAAAAAAATACAGTTTATTTACTTAATTTTGTCTTAAAGGTGACGAACTAAAACTCCCCCAACATGTGCAGAGAAGGGATGTAGATGACCCGATTTTAGTCTTGGGGGCATTTGGTTTGTCATTTCTCCCTTTGGGGTGGGTGTGGGGTGGGATGACCGAAACTGTCTTTTTTTCTGGGTGTGATTTCTTCTCAAATGTAAATGGCCCACAGGGCTGAGAGTTTGAAGAAAAGAGTGTGAGGCAGTGTCACTGTATTGGTTTGGAAGTATGGAAAGCCATTTCAGCCTAAATTAAATAAATAAATGAGTAACATAAATAAATAAATGAGTAAAAAAAATAAAATAAATGGGTAAAATAAAGAAATTGCATCTTTATTCCCATTTATATTTATTCATGTATACATTTATTTATTCCCAGATTTATTTCTGCCTGGCCTTTTTTAATTTCCCTATTTTCCATTTTCATTCATGCTTTTTCATTTATCCATTTTTCATATATCCCTTTTTCATTATTTTCCCTATTTATTTAATTTTGACTGAAATGGCTCTCCATAGTTTAGACTCTATGCAAATAAACTTACACACTTTATTTAATAAAACCGATTGTAGGGCTTACAACTAAGACTTCAGTCGTAAAATAAATTATTTTATAAATGAAAATATATTGCAGAAGTGGATAAAATTTGTAAAACACTATAGCCTTTTTTTGTACTACCCGAGAGTTATTTCAGTGATTTATCGCTTTTACGTTGCCTTTATTATCTGACATTTATGTTTGTGTTTATAATGTGGCGGAAGAAGAAAATGGGCTTCTACTTGTTGGACCAAACCAAACCGAGCCGGACTATCGGTGCATACAAGACATTCCGTAACTTTACTTTAGCACCAAATATAAGCATAGTAGACATTTCAAACCAATGCTATGTATTTTTAGGAGGAAAAACAACTGATACGTTTTATTTAAAAGTTACAAAATAAATACCTCTTCAGGACACCCACCCCTTCAAACATACACTGAACTTACTTAGGCAGCCGGAAACTGCCGAGCATTCAGTGTTTGCGATTGGCTGAAAGTTCCCCGCGAAAATGACGTAACACACATTTTCGCGCCACATTTGTAGCAGTCGGACGCCCGTACAAGAAGAGGTAAGAAAACAACAAATTCGCCAATTTTTTGAAAGGTACGCAGCTTTTATGACCGGTTCGTCGCAGTGAGGCATGTTAGGCGAGCTGACCTGAATGCAAACGAAGCGGTTTGTTTTTTATATAAAGCGATATTTAAAGTTGAAAGCAAGTCAGATGGGGTATTGTCTCTCTGCAGCCACATGTCAAATGGTGGCCGAAGTGTCGTTAGAGCAAGAAATACCTCAGTGTTAGAAGCTTTAGTTGTTTAATCCACTTAAACGACTAGGAATGAAATATTTCCTGTATGTTTCTCCAAAACACGATCGGCGTGCTATATAAACGTAACTTAATTTTATTTCTATTTTGTAATTTATCTGAAGCAGTTGTAAATGTACTATATAAATAAACTTTTACTTGACTTACAATTTACGCGTGTTGTCATGCTTGCCTTTAACTATTTCGTTAATTATTGGAGAAAAAAAATCCTATCTGTTCAAAGATAAATCCCGAGTTTTTTGGCAGTGCTATAACACTGCTAAACTACCTATCTGTTTTTTGTAGATTTATATTCAACCTGTGAGAATGTAAAATAAAACTGCCACGTTTTTCTCCATGCACACTTGCAGCTTCTCAGTTGACCTCCTTGAGGAAATCATTAGAAATATGACTATGCAAATCAGTGATTCTTGAGATTAGGGACAAAACCGGTCCTATGGATAAAGCACAAAATTTGAATAAAATATACATCAAATATAATTTTTTTTCAAATGTCTGATTAAAATAACCTGGGTCACGTGAGCACAAGAATGTATATTTTTCAGGTATTTGCTGAATATTTTTTTATTTTAAACATTGTAGTCGGTGGATGATGCCTGTAAACGCCTTTGTCCAGGAGCAGAACTCAACACATTATAATAGTTTAAAACAATTTAAAAAATACT
>CAEGAF010030884.1:0-46042 GCA_903067075.1 Micropoecilia bifurca | reverse complement strand
ACACACACACACACACACACACACACACACACACACACACACACACACACACACACACACACACACACACACACACAGCTTAACTGTAAGTACGGATAAGACAAAAGTTTGGCTATTTCAGGATTTCATGACAACAGATCTTGTGACTCACCATTTCTCAGAGTTTTCACCGGCGTCACTCGTGATGAAATCTGCGCTCCAAATGTCTCCTTGGTGATGAAACCGTTTCCTATTGGAGAGGAGGAGGAGCTGCCACTCATCTGATGCATCTGGGTGAGAGCACTGAGCACTTTAGGACTAAAAAAAAAATTATGGGTGAGCAGAAACCCCATTTGTTAATATGTCATGATAGTCAATAAGAACTGCTTGTCACTTTGGAGCTGGAGCTTCAACAATAAAAAAGCTGCCATTACAAGGTTGATGAGAAAAAATTAACCAGAAAAAAAAACTATATGCAGCTACAGAACAAGAAGCATTTCATTATAAAATATGGTGATAAAATAGGAGGTGCCTACCTAGTCTTGTTTTTGTCTGAACTGAGAAGTTTGGTCTTCATCTCATTGATTTCTGCTTCTTTAAACTGCAGCTCAGACTGCAGAGACAGAACCTGTGCATAAAAAACATGTCAGAGTTGCTTTAAAGGATTACCAGCTCTGTACATGTGTGTGTCCATGTCCTCTACATCCTCACCTTCTTGTTGAGCTCCTTCTCCTTGTTGCTCTGCTCTCGCTGCCTCTGAGTCTCCAGGAGAACCTGGTTCTGTCTCTGGGTTTCCTTCTCTTGCTGAGCTGCTTTCAGAGAGTCTCTCAGGACACGGATCTCGCCGCTCTTCAACAGAATCTCCTCTTCCACCTCGTTTAACTAACAACACGCACCCAACTCACATTTAAAAATATGGAGTGTAAAATGCAAAACATTCTTAACCTGCTCCAGTGTTTATCCACTTACTCTTTTAAAAAGGCAGTGAACAATAATTACCTTGTAATTCAGAAAGCTGAAATGATTCTCTGTGAATCATTTTGCAGATTTGATCCAAATTAACTTTACTAGGTTACACAGTTTTGTTACGCTATGTAAATTAAATATTTACTCAGGTTTGTTATAATTTAAAGATTATATTGTCACATATTAAACAGATAGGGAACAAAATATTTCCATATCACAGCAACACACAGGGGAACCAAAATGGAAAGCTGCTGAAGATGAGACAATCATAGCTTGGGTTATGCTTTCCATAAATCAACAATGTAGCACAGTGACATAGATGCCTGTGAATGGAGATATTTTGTAAAATCACTACATCTCACACCTTCCTCTTCAGCTCTGCATGCTGGGCCTCCAGGAGTCCGTAGGAGTCTATCCTGTTTGACCCAAGCTGGTGCTGCATGTTACCTGAACACACACACACACACACACACACACACACACACACACACACACACACACACACACACACACACACACACACACACAGACACACACACAAACACACACACACACACACACACACACACACACACACAAAAAAAACACTGCTTTACGCACTGCTACAACACAGAAACTATACAGATTAAACTTTATTGACTTGGACACTTCTCAGCAGAGAGGTCTTAGCATCCCCTAATATAATTTAAACTATGATATTTACAATAATAACAAAATCAAATGGCTCATTTGTCCTCCATAAACTTTACCATTAGATCTTTTATGTATTTTTACGAATAAAGTCAAATCAGAGGAAATAAAGCTGCTAAAAAGGCAGGTGAAGTTACATATTTAAATTATCAAGTTGAGTCATGTGATATTAATTTAAATATACAAACTATTTCTTCCTTCAACTCACCAAGATCTTCCCTACTGTGTTTCCCAGAATTTTTTTGGAAGATCCCAGACTTGTCCTCTTTGCTGTGGTCTTTTGCAGATTTGTTTTGGCCTGCGGAGGATGTCCAGGTGGACCCAGGCGCCGGCTCGTTCGGTTTGGTCGCTCCTACTCCCGAAGTGAAGGCCTGTGAGGCGATGATGTCTATTTCATCCAAGTCATCCTGGGTGAATTCCTCATCATCTCCAAAAGGGTCATCAGATGCAACTGCTGTCACAACATCCTGGTTAAGGCCTCTGAGGCGTTTTGTGGGCGGGCAATTCATGCTGTAAAGGGCAAAGGAGCAGATGGAGTGACCAACTGGATTTTTAGGGACTCCAAAATTTCAGCATCTGTTAGTCTGCATTCAATTGCATCCTAAAAGAAAAACACAATTCAGAAATTTGTCATAGAAGGCAAAAAGGAAAACTCTTCTGGGCTTTACTGTCATTGTTCTTGTACATGATTTTTTACTACTATCATGTTTGAAATAAATAAATTACACCATACTTCCAACTCTGTCAGAGAGCAAATGTGAAACTTTTATGTTGCTCTGTCTTTCTAAGCATTTTTTTTGGAAACCCACCATCTCTGCACAGTCTTATGTCATTTTCATCATTTTTGCATGCCATGAACTTCATACTTTTTCTGACAGAAATAACAGTTTAAGAATTCCCATCAATAAAATATACAACCACATTTAATTTGAAAAAGAATGCGAGGTTAGTGTATTTTGGTTTCTAGGTATCATTTATCATTAGGTTTTCTTAATGGCAAAAATATAATATTCTGCATTAATAACTTTTGGCAGGACAAATATTACAATGATAGGTCAAATTTCCAACATTTAGTCTAATCATTAAAAATCAATATCAATAAAACAAATTCCCTTGTTCAACATTAGAAGGCAATATCTAATTTCTTTTTTTGGAAATTGAGCAGTTTCTGTAACTTGCGTTAGGGAAACTTATAACGACATAAAGGATATCATCATATGATTATTTAAACACTGTTTTATTACTCTGATAAAAAAAACGTCTGTTTTGATATGAATATCGTTTGAAATTTTTCCATCATAGTTACTGAAAAGCATGTGACTTCACTAAGAAAAAGTAATAATCAATGTTGTGGAATGTCCCCAGCTATAAACTGGCAAGGTTAAATTTGACACAATAAATGTATTCAACAAACATATTTAAAGCACCTCAGTTCAACTTGAAGGCAAACATGTAATATCTTATTGTTGGCTGCTTAACATTGGTTGTCAGTCAGCTAGAGAAAAATCTTGAGATGTCAAAATAGGGTGACATTAGAATGAAGCAGCGCTCTATTGTGCGATTTAATTACATTTGCTTTAAGATTTAAAAAAAGGTTAAAAAAAATGCGAAATTAACAAATGGTGAGAAGTTGTATGAGCTTGTTATGGAGTTGTTACCTCGTCTCTCGGTGAGGCTACTACTGTTGTTGTTGTCGCTCTTTGGAAGCTAATGCTAACTATCGTGGTTCCAATGGGAAGTTAGCCCGCTAAGCTAACTTTGTCACCATAATATGCAGCTATCTTGTAACACCTTATTCAAAAGAAGATACAGACACAGATTTTACAACTGTTTCAAAAGACAGCTATATTAAAATAAGTTATTAAAACAGTACAACTTAAAACCAACAATATGAAATCACGTTATTGTACTACCCGCTGGTATACTTCCACAAATCTAACCAATCACAAGACAGTTTGGATAACCTGACCAATCATTGACTTTCATTCGCTTACGTTGGTCCTACAAGACCCGACTGAAGACAAAAAGTACTAAACGAGAATAGAATAGAATAGAATAGAATAGAATAGAATAGAATAGAATAGAATAGAATAGAATAGAATAGAATAGAATAGAGGTGGGCATCATCGCCAAAAAGTTTACTGTAATTGGACTAACACTACTACACTCTATTTTTACTTAAGTAGAAGTAAAAAGTAGTCATCCCAAAGATAACTCGTGTAAAATATGCACTTGATAAAATGGCTACTCAAGTTTTGATTAACTGATCAAAACATCTGATTTAATTTGAGAAATATTACTAATTTATCTTTAATGGAGAGCAGAGTAAAAAAAACATACCGTGACTGAATAATAAATTCAGACTGAAGGGGAAATGTAAGAAATCTTGAGTAATTTTACTGCATCATACCTTTTGCACTTACTTGAGTAAAATGAGACATTGTTTGAGTAATATCTTCAATTACTACTTTTTAGTTTTACTTAAGAAAAAAATTTAACAATTTATGTATGTTATACTTCTATTTAAGTACATATTTTCGCTACTCTTATGAAAATCTGACAAGCAGTTAAGTGAAAAAAAAATCACAAGGGGTTATTCAAAGACTATTTTGTTAATAAAAGAAACACCTGGGGTCTTGTCTAGTTATGAAGACACATTTGTTCTTATTATGATACTTCTGTAGCACAGTAACTTTAAAAAGTTGTATTTTTTATGCAATTCAAAAACATTTAATACATAAGATATATGTATTCATTATTGGTTTTTCAGTTGTAGCTAAACCAATTTAACACTTTGGAACACCTTAGTTCTAAAACTTAGACATTATATCCAGTTACACATACTAAGCAAGAAACAAATTTGAAAAAAAGGAAACTGTCAGAAAATCTTTATCTTAAGGTTTTCCTATGAATAATAATATTTCCTTACTTCAATATTAAAAAGCAAAGACATCTGTTGTTTGGCCCCACCAAGATTCCTACACAGATAAACTTAATTTTGGATCATCTGAGAGTCATAAACAGTTATAAATACTGAAGTTCACAGTCTGTATCATGTCTTGAATATGTTTATCACCAATATAAAAGATGGACTCACCAGCATAAAAAACACACTAACTGAAAGATGGCACTGATACAACACAAAGTTTTTTCTTTCCCTTATGTTTTACATAATTCTGTGTATATTTTAAGAGGAATTTCTAGGATGTGATATTATTTTGTATATTAACACCAATCAGTCACGGGACAAGCAAATAGACTTGGGCTATAAACTGGTGTATTTACAAATACTATGCGTTTGTTCGTTATTGTGTCCTGTCCCTGTTTTACATTAATAAACGTGATTAGGAAAATAAAGACACATACATTTTGTTCCAGTTTATTGATAATGCAGTTATCAATCAGGCCCTTTATAATTACAGAAGATTAGGTGCCTTAGGGTGTTTAACAGTTGCTGCTTGATGACGAGATGAAGTGATTAAAACATATTTTGATATTTAAATTTTTATATCTCTGATATTCTTTCAGAATGTACGCAAATATGAACCTCTGCATGCACACTTGCCTCATTTTGAGCCTTCTTGTGGCTTCTCAGCAACAGCAAGTATGCTTTCCATTTTTAGCCACAGACAGGTCTGTGTGTCGCAGCTGAAGCTCTACAGTGTGTGTGTGTGTGTGTGTGTGTGTGTGTGTGTGTGTGTGTGTGTATGTGTGTGTGTGTTTGTGTGTGTGTGTGTGTGAGTGGGTAAAGCACACATGCTCACTCTCCATCGCTCTTTCTTTCCGCCTCCGCACTTTAGTACAAAAACGGCAGAGCTCAGCTACAGGCATCCAGATGCACCCATCATCTTCATCATTATCATGTTCATCGGCAGTAAGACATGCATCCATTATCACTGCCTCCATCTGTCCGTCCTCGGTGTCACCCTCTAACACTCGCATTCAGCGTCGGTGCACAAAAAGGAGAGCTCCTCCAGTAAAAGACATTCCAGTGAATTCACAAGCAATCCCTTCCTTCTTTCATGCCAGCCTGTTACCATGACAACCAAACAGTTAAAAAGTAGGGTCATTTAGAGTGGACCAGATGAAATGAAACTATGTTCAAGTGGCATACAGATGACTTTGTGGCAGGAGGCGATCTGTTGTCATGTTCAAAGCAAGGGATGCTTTGTAGAATATGATCTCGTACCAGCTGTTTGAAGCTACAGATCAAACTCACACGTATGTACAGTAGTTTCATCAATCAAGTGTTGGCTTCCTAAAGCAACCAAGTGGAGGGGAAGAAGATGAGGTGACGTATCGGGAAGACCAACCGGAGTAAAATCTATTCTCAGTTTTATGCAGTTAGGCAGATATTGTGCCTTAAAAACATTTTTTATGCCTACTTTTCTTACTTTTTATTATTTTTGTCACAAACTGCGATGTATTTTATGAGGATTCTATTTCATTGGCTCACACAGAGAAGAACATAACCATAAATTAGTAAGAAAGAGTTTGGATTTAATATTTTTCTGCAAATAAAATCTTTAATTATTCAATTAAAACATTAAATAATGACCAAATTTTCCCTATTTCTAAAATGATCAGTAACTGGTTTTTTAAAGAAAGACATAAGTGCTTGCAATTTGTCACAATCCCTGCAGAGAATCCTTGGTGCATATGTGGGAAAAAGTGCTTTTAAAAATGGCAAAAAGGACCTCTTCCCCACAATGAAACATGATGATACTTTTCTTCAGCAGACAAAAGTATCACCTTTTAATGGGATTTTATGTATCCAACATAAAGCAATGCATAACTTGAGATCAAAAGGAAAATGATTCTTAGTTTGAATTTTGTTTTTCAAATAAAAATAAGAAAATAATACAATTTAGAGTTTTCTGTCCATGAACCAATATTTAGAGAGATAATTTTTTCCTTGAACATCAGCTCACACACTTTCAACATTCTCTTTGGTGTAGTTAGTCCTGGATTTTAACTAGACATGTCTACTCAAACATTGACAAGAGAGAAAGCAAAAAAAAAGTGTGCAGACTACTACAACCAATATACGTTCATTTTTTAATTTCATTTGTGCTGTCCTTTGTGACTATTACATTATGAAAAATGTGTTGTTTTACTTGAGAATTGATACAAACAAAAGTCTGGGGGAAAAATGCCTAAGATAGGGACTGAGCATCGTCTTTTAAGTTTGTTTCAAAACTCAGATTAATAAACTTGTCAAAGTAGAAAATCTTTCAGGTTGATTCCGATTCGCAAGAAAGAGCCACAGTAACTTCACTCCATCTCCCAGCATGCATCTGCTAGGGGGAGATCCTAGCTGAGCAGCTAGAAGATGGATAGTTTGATAGCGTGTTTCCCCTGCTGCTGAGTGTATCACTGCAGTGGAGGCTGCCTCTTGCATGAAGCTTTGCTCAGGAGTTTCAGACACAGAGGAAAACCTTCACAAGGAGAGCGGTGCATGTGATTGGCTGATGACTCTTTAAAGGACACCAATCAGACAGCATCCTGACTGTGTGTTTCCCTCTCCATCTCTGAACGCACTGTCAGCCTGCGCATATTTTTTTTTTATGACTGCAGCGCTGCCATGCATGCATGTCGTGCCTCTTGTTTGTGTGCAGAATGTTGCAATTTCAAGCAGTTTTTGAAGGAGATGTGGCAAGAGATGTTGAAGAAATAGATGGGAAACAAGAGATCCTGCTTGGATGAAAGTGTGGGGAAACAGAAGCTGAGGATAGAATAGCAGGGGAATTAGAGAGAGATAGAGAGAGAGAAAAAAAAGAAAGAAAGAGAGAGATTGTAAGGCGGAGGAAGAGGAGGAGGCAGAAGAGGCGATCTGCTGAAGGGAACCAGCAGAGCCGCTGATTTTACCCAAACCCTCGGCAGCTGCCTTCTGTTGCTGTGGAGATGGGCTGCTGGCTCTCTGGACCATGGATGGGTGACCAAACGGTAAGCCATTAAAAAAACTGCCTGACTGCTAGAAATCCTGCTGTGTATTTTTAATTAGCTCTCATATGAATTAGATAAAATGTAGCCACCATTGCTTGTGTTTATTTTTTTTTTGCCTGTGGATGTGTCAGTATGTATTTAATGAGACTCAAAGTAGGCTTTGGGATTTCTGCAGGATTTTGCATTTGAATGCGAGACAATTAAACACAATGTTAAGTTGTTCATGCCATTTCTTTACAAAGTTATGTTAGATTGTATCTCATTTGTGTCACTGACACCTTCCAAAGAATCCCACTCATTCTGTTGCCATCCTCCGTCTTTACATACAGGTGCCATTTTGTGCTCCTTTGCTCACGCTGTATGCATTTTGTGTGTATGTGTGTGTGTGTGTGTGTCTGTGTGTAGCTGAATGTAGCGGAGGGTGACTCATGGTTCTGATGCACTGGAGTTAACAATGCTGTTCATGCGTCTAATTAGATGGCTTTTGAGCTGCATGCACTGATTTGTAGCAAGCAGAATAGGGGTTATGCTGCTTTTCAGAAGTAACACACCTCACTGCAGACCTACAGAGACATATTCATATTTGTCATGTTTGATGAACACGGTGTGGCTGCCCAGGTGTCCCTAATCCAACCATCTGTCAGTGGGAAACACAATCTTGCTGCCCAGTTGTGTCTTATGATTTTGGCAGTTTGCAACATGTATTGTGTTCAAACCATTAAGATAATAGTAAAAAAAGGATGATGGAATGTACGCTGCCTTCAAAATGGCAGCTTGCATTCCAAAAAATGCACAGTGGCGTCGATGGATGCTGGATTCCCACAATCCATGACCGAACTGGAATAATTCCTCAGTGATTCCCATGATGCCACTGAGCAGCATCTGGTCATTAGTTAAGCTGCATTCCCCACTCTGTTCATAGCAGTTGTTCCTGGGATAAATTATAAAGTCCAAGTTCAAATAATTTCAATGGGAACTGCCAAAATGAGTATTTATATTGTGTGAAAGCAACACACAGAAGTCATACAATTTTGGAAAATAAATGGAGGATTAAGCATCTGTGCAGTTTCTCAGAGTCTTTGTCCTTTTTTGGAAAAAAAAAATGCAAGAATCATCTCATATTTTTCATTACTTGATTCTGCACACACACACAGAACTGTGATGTGTAACATGCAGCTATCCGATTTATTCTGCCTTCATCTTTGAGTCCAGAACAAACTGATTGCAGAAATGCAGGGTATTTGACATATAGCATTATCAAAATGTTATAGACAAATATTGTATACAGCAGCAAGAATTTTAATTGGCTTTGGGAGCAAAATGTACCAAAAGCAATGCCATATATGGATGTGTCGGTACTCAGTACCATCCAAGATATTGTAGCATAGCTTAAGCACATTCTACTAGGTAAGATCTTACTGTTCCTTTACTGATGCAACTGGCTGCACATTTCCAAGCCTAAACTGATTCTCCAAGTATTGCAGGTCACTTATATATTTTTTCTTTTTCCATCTTTTCTCAGAACCACTGTTAATACTAAACCTTCCAAAGTTTGACCCCTCAAAATAGGGGCAATTTTTATTTTTTATTTTTTTGCAGCACTGTTTTTGTGTTGAATAGTTTTACTCATGTGATTAGTCATGACTTTCTCAATTTTACTCAATTTGTTATTCAATACAATCAACCTGCATGAGAGTCAAACGCTTTACATTCTGGCTTCTGTACTTGTCAACTATTCCTGTCTGAGCCTCCAAATTAGCATTTAGTTATGTAATTATATTTAAAAATGTTTCTTCAAACAAAGACTGGCATGCTGCACAGGATATCTTGGCATGAAGATCTGTTATTTTTGTTACATAAATCTCTGCTTGCTGAACTTGAAGCTCAAAAAGAGAAAAACTGAGTTGAGATTCCAATCACTGCTGATTTTATAGAAGAATTATTTATTGGTTTCCATTCTCTTAATTTTCAACATTCAGTTCTTTACTGTCCTCTGATATTATTTTTGTCATCCTCATATTCTAATATGAAATTATACCCCACACTGTAAATGTGGAGTTTAATTTAGTTTTTGAGCTTTCCAATGAAAAAAAGATGATACTACTGATTGAAATTTAATCGAATTAGATTCAAGTTCCAGTTCATGCTTCCTAATATTTTTCCATGTTTTCCGGACATTTTGTTTTTATGCTCAAGAACTTTCCTTTTAATTTTTAGTTTACCTTTAAACCAGACAGTTTTTATTCAGTTTAAAATACATATCTGAATCTAAATCACGGTTGCATAGGTTTAACTTCAACTGATGTCCAAATGAAATCTATATTTGGCCTCAGGTCTATTCCTCAGTGGGTAGTTAGTGAAAAGTCACTTCAAGGTAAAGGCAGACATATGGCAGATGTGTAATTTGAATAACTCATATGAAGAGAAAATAGAGCAGAGCAAATGTTGTTCATTTGTCAGACACTGATAAAAAAGGGCTGCTGTGGAAAACTTTAAAGAGAGCAGTTATTGATTTATTTAGTGACATAATATGAGGACATAAAAACAACATGCCAAAAATATTTCCTAACCCAATCAATCTCCATCCATCCATTTTCTTTACACCCTTTGCTGGTGCCCATCTCCAGCTGATGTGCTGGGCAAGAGGCGGGGTCACCCTGGACAGGTCACCAGTCTGTCGCAGGGCAACACAGAGACACACAGGACAAGCAACCATGTGGGAGGAAACTGGAGCACCCAGAGAAAACCTATGCATGCAAAGGGAGAACATGCAAACTCCATGCAGGAAGACTGGGGCTGGGAATTGAATCCAGAACCTTCTTGCTCAAGGCAACAGCTCCCCAATCAGCCTCAAATAACTGATAACTACTGTTTTGATGATGTGACTTCTGACTGCTGAAGTTAAATGTTGCAGAGATTAAAACTGTGGGATGTGCCTTATACATCAACCTTGTGAAATTTCCTTCATTTAAGCCAAGATTGTGAGTAAGATTCAAGGCAATAAGTGCTTCCAAATGCTGGTTTTATAGACAAAATCAAATTTGACCCCTCAAGCGTTTTGAACCTCATCAACATTTTCTAAATCACTGTGTAGTCACTTCATTCTTCAGTGTTGACACATTAATACTGCCTACACAATAATTTTGAAAGTTCTTTTGACAGAGTTCTTATTTGCAACTTACCATCCATCCAGGCCATTTGTATTTAAGTTAGGATTATCAAAGCTATCTGGCACAGGGAAATATTTATAGGCCTTTGATAAATATGTAGCATTTATTATAGGCAACATACATCTTTATCACATTTTATGATAAATTCATAGCAAATTTATCATAAAAAAAGAGTGACAATTGGAGTTTCATTCATGTGTGTCCCTGGTTGAAGCAAAATGATAATATCATCCTCCAGGAAAGGCGATGTACATTCCACCATCATATCCTATCTGTGTTTGTTCACTTGACTCAGATGAGTGGACGGAGTCTAGCACACCTTAACCAGCGGGATGCTTTGAGGATTATTGCTGCGAGTCAGCGTCCCATCACCCTGCAGATCAAGGGCCAGAGGCGGCGGGGCAATGAGGGAGACAGGGGATCCTGGGAACCCCTGCCGCTCAACCTGCAGCACCTCAACCTACCTCTTCCAATGAGGGGGGCGGGAATTAACACATCTAGCCCCTCCTACCCAGACAGGTATGCACATGCATAGGCTGTGTTGTATAAAGTATTGAAATCCCAGAGTCAAGTAAAAGAATAGGTTCCTCTCCAAAATATGACTTTGGTAAAAGTCCAAGTCACTGACTGAAATGTTACTTGAGTTAAAGTCTTAAAGAATCTGAAACGTCTTGTACTTAAGTATGGAAATTACTGTAAAAATGGCTGTACTCAATTGTATATGTATAAATTTAGTTGTATAACTATGAACTTATGTTTTCACTATAAACCAATTTACATTGGACCAAATGGCAACACAGGTAGAATAACACTTTGTGCCAATCTGATGGCTGGAGAACAGATTAAAATTTGTTGTTGTTCTCATGTCTATTTAATCAATAATTGAGTGGCAAGGTTTTTGAATTGAAATGTTGCTTATTTTGTTGATTAAAATGCTGAAACTCTGACCTGCTCCACCTACATAATGAAAAGTAAAAAGTAAAACAAGGCAAATGCAGTTTGAATCACATTTTTTATATTTTGGTAAACTTGTCAAATACAGTTAAAGTAATGTACACAACCAAGTGCAGGCAAAATTAAACCTGCTAATAGATAAACCTGCAGGCATCATTTAGTTAAGACAATTAGGTGCTTTACCTACAAGGTTGACTTAACCTGCTTTACAGCTGAACCAGCTTCATTTGTGAAGGGGCTCCATTATGGGGCTCCATTTGTGTCCAACCTTGTAGCAGTCAATCAGTAGGTGGGGTCAAAACACTGGCGTTTCTCTCTCACTTTTTTGTAACCAGTAACTAAACCACACATTGAAAATGTATCGGAGTAAAAGTATGCAATTAAGTTCAGAAATATGGTGAAGTAAAAGTGAAAGTTATCAAAAATTTTCATACTTGAGGAAAGTATGAAGTACTCCAAAATATACTTAAGTAAAGTAGTGAAGTGTTTTTACTTAGTTACTATACAACACTGTGCATAGGCCTGTGATAAATTGCTCCAGAAGTTATTGTGATAAATGATAATATTGCTGTTTTGAGACCATTTTTAACTAATATAATGGTAATGGCAACAAATAATAATGCAAGAACACGTTCTAAAAGGTCAGTGAACTTTAAATTCTAATGAACATTTAACACTGGAACTGGAAGACAAAATGAAAAACAAACAAATCAAAAGAATTTTGAAGTTTTTGTAAAAAAAAAAAAATTGTCCTTCAAAATGAAGACTAGTTGAGACCAAAGCACCAAACTGAAAACTTTTATCATCCAGGTTTTGGTAGAAATAGAGAAAAATGAGATAAACAATAAATTATACAAATGGAAGCTATTGAGCTTGTTTTAATTTATCATGCAATTAATTGATGCCTCAAAAGCTGCTAAAATGTTCATCTTGTTTTTTTCTCAGACATTATTATGGCCATCTGTCTCTGCCACAAGATCACTGTGATGGAGGACGGTACAGCTACATGTCTAGCTCCCCACGGGACACTGTGGAAATCAACCATCAGGTGAGGTGAACAGTAAAAAAAAAACTCCAAAAAATAAACATTGACGTGAATATATGCTGCATTTTATCAGCTTTGATAAAATAAAAAGTAAGGAAAGCAATGTTGGAAATCTTCTACAGCACCTTGCAAAAGTATCACAAAGGTCTGGGATTTTATTTATTAGACCAATTACCAGTCAGTAACACATGACTGGTGAGTGGAAGAAAGACGTGGTCTTAAAAGCTATTCACAAAAGGAAAAAAATGTAGTACGCATATTTGTTCAAGTCATTTGAATCAATACCATATACAACCACGGTTTGCTGGACTTTCAGATACATTTTATATTGGCTATAGGCTATAAAAGAGAATTCTGATTAAATATTTATTTGAGAGGTTTTTAGAAATAATGTATGAAAGTGTTACATGGTCAAATAAGTCTAGAAAAGTACTCTTTATATTCATTCCATTAATTATTTCCAATTTTCCACTGCATACATTCTTTAGGATCTCGAACTCGCCAGACGTCGACAAAAAAGAAATAATTGCCTGATGGGATGTTGCAATCCTGACTTAGATGAACCAACAACCTGCCACAGCCAGGTATCTGCAATCTTACCTGTTTTAGTGACGTTTTCTACTCAGCTCCATTCTATTCCAAAACCAAAATCCCTTTTCAGCCACCAGGTGTAAACTCTGCATTCAATGTTCAATAAAGCTTTTATTGTGATTGTGATTTTAGAATCAAAACAATTGTGAGCTTGTCTAATTAAACTTAACATACAACTCCCCAATTTCACATTTTAAAATTATGATGTGTATAATACTGTTTAGACCATGAGTGACTGGTCCCAGTCCTCTAGGTCCGGTATCGTGTTGGTTTTAGATGTTTCTGTTCAAATGGTCAAACTACCTTCTCAGCATGTCATAAAGTTCTCCAGAAGCCTGCTAATGAACTGCCATTTGATTCAGGTGTGTTGAATTAGGGGAAGAATTAAAACATGACCCCTGAGAACTGACTCCACTGCTTTGGAGTGTGAGATGCAGTTAAAACTTCAACAACTGTGTGACAGCAATGAACTGGTAGTTAAAAAAATAAAATATATAATTTCTTTGAAACTAAAACAAAGAAATTTGCAAGAATTTATAGGCTCGAGATTAGACAACACAAGGAGTCTAAACATGTCGCTTATTGGAGTTGTTCTTAGATTTTGGAGACCTTTTGCTTTACTAAAACAAAACAATCTTCATGAGTTTTTGGCATCCCATTGTTCTACAAACTCATCCAGTTTGTATTGAGGAAATACACATGCAACATGCAGTTATTTTAGCTTCCGATTTGCCTGTTTGTGAACTGTCCTTTAGAATGAGCATCTCTTGTCTTGTAGACTGACGATGAGGACTTCATCCTGGAGAAGCCAATGGGTTACATGCCCCTTCACCATGAGCTGGACAGTGGTCTGGGCTGGACAGATGGCTCCCTCCATCAGGGTGATCTCTCAGGGCTGGAGACAGAGGAGGGAGGTCTGGAAGACTGTCATCCTCATGGGAACTTTGCCACTGCTGGGTGTGGAGGGTTTGGAGGTGGGGGCTCTCCGTCCTCAGAGTCTTTCATTTCCTCGGAGCTCAGCGATTCGGGCTTCTACAGTGTTAGCACCGGGGAGTTCAGACATTTCCAAAGGCTTCTAGAGAAGAGGATGCGTCTGTACAATGCCAGGATGCAACATCAGGGTGAACCATGCGAGAGACGCGAGAGGCGTGACAGCTGCCCCAAGAGCCACAGAGAGCTGCTTGAGTCGATACCAGAGGCCCTGACGATGCAGCCCCCATGTCAGCACCTGCAACATGGGATGGAGGATGGAGCTGGACCAGTCATGGACGTCCAGCCTCGTGGACTTTTCAGGTAATTTGGGAAAAATATTTTATTGATTAGTAACATTGTTCTTAATTACAATTTTATCCACTATGAATTTGTTATTTTTATTTTTTATTATTACTTTATTCACATGGAAATCATTTGAAACCCCACATCTAAGACAGACCGGTAATGGTGCTCATGTGCTACAAAAAAGACAGTTTTGTCAAACTTGCTTTCTAATTTGGTTCAGCAAGGCACAGAAGAGTAGAAAGTGTTGTGCCCATTTTTGAAACCATGAAATGACACTTCACAATATAAATTTGCCTTAGATTGAGAATGGCTTCAGGAATGAGTCTCGTGTTTTTAGTATTGTATTTGCCTTAATCTGAAGCATTACTTAGTGGTAAATAATTAAAATTACCAACTACTCATGCTCTTCACCCCAAAATATTAGTTTTTATATATACAGCAATAATCAGGTTCTGTCAATGTTTCCATCAGTTGTTTTGTTTCTTTTTCTGCTGACCAATTCAAAGGTTTTCATATATGAGTTATCACACTTTTCATAAATTAATATAACCATCAACTCTTTTAGCGTTTATAATCGTGACTTTTCAGTAGTCCTATGTTGGATTTATGCATTTATTTGCTCTGTGTATTCTGTCATATCAAATCTGTGCTCATACATCCATGCAGTTATTTTTTGGACAATCTGCCTTGCAGCGCATTGGTGTTTGTTTTAAAAATAGAACTTTCCTTCAGTTACCTGTGTTCAAAACCATGACTTCATTTTGTCCATCACCAAAACTTTCCTTTACTATTCATTAGTTAATTGGCTGCCTTGTTTAAAAGTAACATTGTATTTAAATAAGTGTTAGGGAGCCTACCAGAAAGACTTGTGCACATATCAAATGTAATGTTTCATGAGTCCCTTTATTTACAGTGGTATTGCTTTCCAAATGAATACAGCAGAATTTATTTTATTAATCAAAAATATGTGCCCTGTCAATTGAGAATTATTTTGTATTACTTTAGTCAAAGTCTGAGGTTTACCTGTGTTTCTTTAGTATTTGGTAGCATTACTTTTGAACTGTACTATCCATTCTCAAGCTTCTGAAAACATTATGTTAGAATATTGGCCCATTCCTCCGGACAGGAATGGTCCCCCTGTTTGCACACACCATTTGAGTTCTGTCCACACATTTTCTATGAGTTTTTAAGAGATCAACATGATGAATTTGTGGGTTAAGGTTAAGCCAAAACATTAACTTTCTTGTCTTAAAGTCACTTTGTGTTTTACATTATAACACAGCATAACAATAACAAATAAAAACGCTTACAATTTAAAAACAAACATACAATTTAAAACTAGATCCCGCTGGAGTTGAAAACCAAGTAAAATAGATGTGTTTTAATACGAGATTTAAAGGTTTTTCCTCCAAATGTAACACTGAAACTTTTATCAATTTTCAAGTGTCATCAGAGCACAGGTTCTGGTTGGCAATATTAAGATCGTTACTCCCTCGGTGCAACAGTAAGCCTATCTTTTTATGTTGCTTTCAAAGTAATTGCTTCTTCCTTGCTGACCAGCCTTTGAGTCTATGTCAGCACAAGACAAAGTATCTGGATCCTTCATGAATAGTATTATGACTGGAGATTCCCATGGTGTTTATTCTTCATAATTATTTTGAGTAGGTGAATAGTGCAGATTCAGGCATCTGAAAATTAAAAGGAGGATGCAGATTTTTGGAAGTCCACAGATATCTTGTCTTAACTTATTGTCAGACAACAAGCTTTCCCAAGTTGTTTATAGCTGCAGTTTTAATTTTTTAAAAGATATCTATCTATCTATCTATCTATCTATCTATCTATCTATCTATCTATCTATCTATCTATCTATCTATCTATCTATCTGATTTAGTGTTGATGTTGATAGTTAAAGAAATGGTTATGTCTTTCAACATGTTGTTGCGTCAGTTAACTGGAACAATTTTATTTCCAGGGTTTCATCGGTCCAGTTCCATAAAGCTGACCGACCCTGTCTGAACCGCCACAGCTCTAGCAGCGGAGCTCTCTTCAACCCCTCTCACGCCGCAGTCCCACGTATAAATGCCCCGGTCCTCTCCACCTGCAGCACACCCTCCAGCCATCGAAGACCACAGATACCCATGCAGCAGCAGTACAACCACCAGGGCTCAAGCTCAGTAGGCATGCTGAGGAGGAGCAGAACCCTACACCATCGACCGCCTCCGCAGGAATACCGCCGCCGGGCCAGCCACCCAGCATCACCTTCCTACTGTGCTGCAACGCTGCACTACTGTGGCGGTGTCACGCCACACAACGTCCTTCCACCAGGCCTGCCAGAGGAAGGTGAGCTAGATGCCGGTGTGATGGCTTCCCACCCAACAGGCATGGCCCTGTCACCCCAACAACACCCGGCTGCTTTGGGACACGTCAGGGGCACCAACACCAGTGAGCGATGCTATGACAACTCGGGTGGTCAGATCACACAAAATGACTGGTGGCACACTCAAGATAGAAGCTTAATGCCTGAGCCAGCGATGGCAGAAAGAGAGAGGGAGATGGAGAGGGAACTGGAACAAAAGAGACAACTACAAAAGGAAAAGGAGATTGAAAGGGAAAGAGAAATTGAAAGAGAGAGGGAGAGGGAAAGGGAGACGAAGCTCCAGGAGGAGAAGGAAAGAGAGAGGCAACTGGAGCTGGAAAGGAGCAGAGCTAGAGACCAGCAGCACCTCCAGAGTCATGTCCTCCCACAGCAGGCTGGAGACGTCAACGACACCTGGCCAAAGCCGGCCAGTCGTCAGTCCTACGGAGGCGGAGGAGGTAGAGGCCTCTACAGCACTTTGGAGGGCCACACAGGAGTCGGAACTGCTGCTGAATGTGAGGCAAAGAATGGACAAATAAATGCAAACTCAAGTCACAATGCCAGTTCCGGTCTGCAGGCAAAACCTAACCCAGGCTCTAGACCTAACACAACCTCACGAGTCACAAGGAGCCAGTTGCTCAGAGATCGAGCTCATCAGCTGGCAGATGAACGGAGCGGAATGAGCACCGATGAAGAGACCAACACTGACATGCTGCTGGGTCGCTACTGGAGCCGAACAGAGAGGAGAGAACACTTCCTGTTGGCTCGGGAGCAAAAGCAGCAACAGCTGCTGGCCAGAGGCGGGCCTTTACGAGAAGCTGTTAGCAGGGGAGCAGCGTCTATAGGAGACGGAGGCTTAATAGAAAGCAGGGGAGTTGGACCCTTTGCTGAGGGGCGATGCAAAACTGTCCTGGAGCTGAGTCAACGGAAGCTGAGTCGCCTGAGGAACAGAAAGCTGTTGGATGACTGGACAACCGTAGAGGAGCTGCTGACTCATGGGACCAGGTTGGACAACCAGGAGGACATGTTGTGTCCAAGCTCCTTGTTGACAGTCACCACTGTCTAACTGCACAGACACAATGTTTAGTTTAACCTCTGAGTGTGTGTGATGATAAACTAATGATATAATATTATGTGAATCTACCTGTTCTGTCTTTCTCAGAGTTAGATAAGAACATGGATGTCAGCTGAAGTAGGCATCTAGTAGAGAAAGAGAGTTTGGGATTGGTGGAAGGCCCGTTTAGACTCGGAGTGAAAACAAACAATGTGAAAGAACAACACCAATGTCTCTTCAGTCCAGTCCAGGAAGGTGTCATTCACCCAATGGAATTAAAGATATAGAGCTGCCTTGGGTTTCTTACATCACTTAAATTAGACATGTTGGGAGCCATCGGTGGGTTTATAATACTGTTTTTAAAACAGGAAATACCAAAAGGTCTGACAGCCACCCTCAATTCAGTTTTTTTCCTTTGCACTTCAATATCCCTCAATAACCCCATAAGAGTATGGCTGCAGTGGATGTTTTGATAACTGTGATATGGTTCAATCCCCAGGCCCTGGGCACTGAGTTGTGTGGGGTCAGGAGCACCTAACAACAAAAAAGCATGTCAGTTCTAATCAAGTCAGATTTATATTGATTTTTGCATGTACAGTCAATAGGCAGTGCAGAAGCTGATAATAATGCCGGTTGGCGTCTGATTCCCACTTTTCAATCTAGAGCAAAATTAAAAGGCTATTTATGTAAAGTTTACAGTATTAAAAAACCTGAACTATGTTACTCTACCCTGATACAAACTCTTAGAAACACAGTTTGTTGAATGTTTGCTTTACAAAATGAGTAGGATTGTTAGATTTCTACGAATAGAAGTAAAACTATACAACTCTATCCAGCAGTGGGGGGTTGATGTGAGGTGTAGACAGACGGGCTTCCCCAGTGCTCAATTAATGCAAGAACCATCAATGCTTGAGTGTTTTCACAGATTGCTAAAAATTATTTTTCCGGTGCCATTTTTAGTGGATTATGGGTTGTTAGTAAAATCTTAGGGGACTTTATTTATTAACTAATTACCTCCAGTATCTGAAGTGCAAAGATAAAACTGACATCCATTCTCTAATCTCTCTGCGGAAGACAGGAAGCAAGATACTTCACACAATTGTTGTATTGTTCTGTTAGCATATATGTCTGAAAGGGAAAACTTTACTCTCATTGCTTTGCATCACCTCAACTGATAGCTTTACGTGTGTGTGGGTGTGTGACCACTGTACAGCACTCCGGACAAAATGTGTGAGTCAGTGCATGACGCTTGAAATGACAAACAAATGAGCAAGGTCATATGAGCTGGTGTGTGTTTGCACCATGTGTTTCATGCTACATCCAATGCTAAGTATATTTTACTGGTTTTTTTTTAAACATTTACAAATATTTGGGTTTGAACCTCTTACAGACCATGGGATATTTGGAGAGCAATACTATTCCAGGTGTATTTTCTTGTCTGTGCACTTAAAACAAATCACAAATTCCTTTTATATCAATGGCAAAGATACAAATCAACTGTAGCAATGACAACTTGGAGATTTGATACAAAATCTTGAAAAACGTATCCTTTTTCAGATAGTAACAGATTGTGAAAAAATAATCAGTATGATTTTGTGCAACAAGAATAAAAGTGTGTGGATTAGTGGTAAGCAACAGTTTTTTAGGTAGAAGGTTTGATGCTCAACTTTAATCTATTAAATCATATGCTGCAATGCTTGGCCAGGACTTTATGCTGCACTCATGTTACTTAATTTCAATCTAAAGCTACATGCATATGACAGCAAATATTCCCCACTTTAAGAAACCTACTTAAGTGATTTGGAGCCAAAGCACTCATTAGTAAAAGTAGTGTTATACAGACAACTGTTTTTATTTATCTCTAATTAGAACCTACTGTCAGGACTGATATAAATGTTCAGATAATTACCAGGATTACACTATTAGTAGCGTTAATTGTTAATATTATAATTATCATGTCGCTTGCTGCCCCTGCTATTTTCAGCAACCAGCGTCTTTTACCAGTGATTTGAAACTAAACACATTGCTGCAGCTGATCTGGAATCTAGCAGAATTAGAAAAAATAACTACATACCACTAATATTTTATTGAGTATTTCTACTTGAGTGGAAAACTGTTAATTCAGACATGAATGCAGCATAGAGTAGTTAGTCTACCACGTGTCATGGCTCTCCTTTACTGCCAGGAATTTGTAAAATCGGCAGGATGTTTACAGATCTACGCATAAAACTGTTTATGCATGTTTACTCAAATCCTGAGAAGGGGTTTTTTTGAGAAAGGAGGGTAGAACTCTGATATACCTTACATATGGGAGGATGTGCTCATGTCCGCAGCGTCTGCTCTGCAGGTAGAGCTCCAGAGACATTCCACTTCAAGCTGGTGATAGGTCCGCAGTTCAGGAACAAGTGCAATAATACCTCAAGTTAGTTTCATCAAGGTAACGATGGTGTCAGCTTTTCGGCGAATGCAGTAATTTGTTTTAAATCAAAGCGGATGCACAGAGTGATAAGACACCACAAGTGCACAGTAATCTTGGAGTTTGCAGTGGCAACAGCTAAGGTCATATGGATATTTACAGTGCTTTCTGTGGGAGGGACCTAAGAAGAAAAAAAATCTTTTTGCACATCATTTTTATATAAAAAGTTTTCCCTACCTTTCTGTACCAGGGACTTAGGCCAGTGGAACAACTGTAGATAGAATGACAGTGTTTGTTGATGTTTTCTTTATAAACTATCATAGTGATTTATGGAGGACAAAAGTAGTTTATTGTGGTTGTGTTGGACATATTTCAATATTTTTCTTGTGATGGTTTCAAAACAAACGTGGACAGTTTTAATGATATTTAAATCTTTTAATGCTAGTTAAGTCATTTAAAAGCTAGTGATATTTTCATTTACTTTTCTTATGAAGAGAACACACTATATAAATATTATTGTCTCTTTAAATGGATTTTTGAAATTGAATTTACTGTTGTTTTGTGTCATTATGACATGTACATATTGATTTTGTCACACAGTGCGACTGAGGGTAGAGTTTGAGGTTTGAGGTTTGAGGCCTCCAGTGGTTTATCATGTGATTCTGTAGACTTATAGCTGTGTTGTGGAGGCTGTATATACAGCACAGGGATAAAAGTTGTATCATCAGAATAGTTAAAACATCATATGTCCTTGGTCATAGATGGTATTTTTGTTTGTTTCTAAAACTTAAGAGTGCTCTCCATAGATTGTGTAATGTAAAAAGAAATTCTAGTTTTCAGGTATGATTTTGAGAGATTTTGTGCATCTGACTGTTTGGAATGAGGTTGATGACATTTTTATTTTTTATTTATTCTCTCCATATTTGGATATTAGCTATTTTATGACAGTAATGGAAATGAGAACATGGGGAAAAAATTATGCTTTTTTTTACCCTATTTTTGATCACATTTTTTGGAAGATGTCTAAATTCATGACATGACTGCATGACGAAACAGATGGTTTGAAGCCATGTAGATAGAATGACATGTTATCTTCTTTTTCTGGAAGATTTGTCAGAAATCTGCAAGTGAAGTCAATTTCAAACAATTTTAAGTTATATTTGACATTGTTCTTGCTGCCAACTTTAGCTTAAAAAAGCTAAATTGTGTCACTTCATTGTCCTTGCTTTTATGAAACTGTTACATTCGCTACTTTTTTTCTATTTGTTGCATAACCATTACAAAGAAAACTTCTTTGTGCACAACCTCTTTTGTGCAGTATGTGAAGCTGCAACACAAACCTCTTTCTGAAAAGATCAGTCACTTAAAGACAATGCTAAAAGAAAAGAAAGGTACACATTTTGTAAAGGTAAATCTTTTTGTTTATGGTTAGGTTAATAATTGTTCATATGGCAGGCAGATTTAGTTATGTTTGAACTTGACCAAAAAATTCAAACATAAGTGTAGTTTTTTTATACACAGCATTTCTTGCTGAAATGAAAACAAAACTAGATATTTTTCCCAGAAATGTTCCCCTCCCCCTCTTATTATTATTTTTTGTCAGTGGTATTTCCAATTAGAAAAGAACTTCGTTTAAATAAAAATCTATTTTAAATCTAAATTTGCCATGTGGGAGGAAACATTAAATATCCATCAACAATGATGCTGCATAGTTTAATGCAGCATCATTGTTGATGATGCTGCATTTAATTTATTATTTCTGTTAATTATTGTGATCTTCTGCTTACAGATAATGAAAACACAACATTTAAGATTAGAATGTTACATCAGACATTCTAATCTGATGTCTGATCTAAGATTATGAATAAGATTCTATATTCAGAATCGTAATATAGAATCTATATATGAGGATTCTCTCTCTCTATATATATATATATATATGTATATATGTAAATATATATATATATACATATATAGAGAAAATTCTTAATATAGAATATTTCTTAAGATTCTATATTCAGAATCTTAAAAAAGATTCAGAATATAGAATGAAAAGTGTGTATAATATCCACTAAAAAGGTTATTTTTAAAACCTTTTTTAAAAGTTAATCTCATGAATCTCATTGACACACATATCCTAATTCATTGAATATGACTGTATAGTCTAGTCCACAAATATTCCCCAATTAATTCTTTCATTCATTCATATATCATTTGTTCCTAAAATTAAGAGACAAATAAGTGGAATCCATTTATTCCTTATTCTCCTTTTATTTTAAATAGCCTAAACTCCATGTCCACTCACACCTTGGTAAAAATGTGTAAGCCTTAAATAAATTGTTAGAAACGTGGCGACGGCTATGTTTGGGCAAGTAGTGATTTTCTTAAAACCATTTACTAGCTTGTAAAAATCCCCACACATCTGCCATTTTGAAGAGTGGCTTAAGAGAATTTGACTCCTGTTCCACTTCATATTTATATCCCAGAAAAATATGAATATGAATGTTTGTCTTAAAAAAAAGACAAACATTTCTTAGCATGGACATTTTTTTTTACCTTCAGGTTAAATGTATTTAAATTAAAGATTTCAATTTTTCAAAACGCCTTAATGTGAGATGCCGGTTTACTAATATGTATTTATTTTAAGGTTTTTCCCACATTTTTACAAGGTGTGTGTGAAGGAACTGTGTGCTGAATACCTGCAAAAGTCACCAGACAAGCAAATTGTGCGTGAACGGTGGCACCAGATTATTTTACTGTCGTCTCTGGATTGAGTTCATTCCATCTAACATTGCCTTTTTTCCAGTCTTTGTGTAAGCGATCTATTTTTAGGTTGCTTTAACATTTGATTTTTATCCATTTACTTTAAGGAAAACAAAATCCCGGGTGGTTAATTGAACGGCACTCAGTGAGTAAAGACTTAGAATCTAACATCCACTGTGTTTATTCCCATGTTCTTTTCTCTCTCGGTTGTGATTCAAGCAGTCTGAATAATGGATGACGAAGAGAGAAATTTTCCTAGCCGCCCACCCCCCTTCACCCTCTTTGCTTACGTTACACAAGGACACGGATGGCTGAAAATAGCGCTGCTGTCCTCATGTGATGTGAAATTAAAAGCACACTGGAGCGGAGACACTTGCTGCTGGGGAACGAAAAACACTTGTTCTACTCCATCTGACAATCCCTCCATCCAGCCTGCAACACCAACCCCATCTGTCTGTGCAAGGGTACTTTTCACTACAGCAAGCTTTTTGAAATATGATTATGTACATGTGATTGTAATAAAGAGATTTTAATTAGCTATGACACTGTTTTGGGTTTTTATGTGGCACGCTATTTTTTGATTAAAACATTGGAATCTGTGGAGATGAAGATTAAGGAGACAGCAAAAAGGCCTTCCATGCTCAAAAACAAGACTTCGCCATAGATAGGTCATCTACATGCCTGTAGAAGCATTCAGAAAGCTGGTCATTAACAATTTCAATATGTAATATTTAAATAAAATGTAAATGAAAAATTGATTCAAAAAAGAATTGGATATAGATATTTTTAGCCTAAACTGTAACATTAGCTGGTGACCTTTAGATTACTGTGGTAGTCACATTTATCTGGACTTAAATTTAAGTATTATATATTTTAAAATCTTTTTCTCAATTTCTAAATCAGTTACGATAATATATAAAGGTTTCAACTGTAAGATATCTTTGTAGTATTGAGACAAGATGCATTTTGAACACAACACTTTGAGATCATGAATACATTCATATTTGGAAGGTTCAGGATAATATTTATGGAGAGCCATTTCAGCCAAAACTCAAGTTTGGCTGAAATATCTCCATAGCTATATATCTCTCCTCCACAATCTAGACCAGAATCAATTAGGCATTGGGCCAGCAAACAGCGTCCTCTGGTGGACAAAGCATATATCAACAGACTGAAATTTCCTCTTGACAAAAATAGTTGGTCAGAGATTGTAGATCTAGATTTTCTTTTCCATTTTATGGAAATTGAATATTATGTTGTGTTAACTTTTCACAACTTTACATTTTCTAACAGGAAAAAAATAGTTATTCAAACAATCTTTACTCTTTAATGTTAACCAAATGAATTTAAGCAAATTGCCCAAAATTCAAGCACTCGTTAAATTTTATGTAAATTTTATGTACTGTTTATTCATCTTATGTGAAAGTATTTGTTTCTTTTACCTTAAAGGTGGACTGTTCAGTACAACGTTAGCTGTTCTGTAAGTAACATTTTTTGATGTTGCATGTGTCTTGAACTTGTGTTGAAAAGCTACATTTCTTACTTTTTTTTAGTAAAGTAACATTTTCAATGTGCAGTTCAACACACCTAATCCAACGTCAATCTTGAAGGGAAAGATTAATTTTATGCCTTAAACTTACTGCTCCACAGTTCTGCATTGTCACCCACTGAAATGTATTGGATTAACAGGAAAGTTAGAAACATTTAGAAACACTGCGGAGAAAAGTCAAAGTTCAAATGAATTAGCATCTTAAACAAGACCAGCAGCTGACAGTTTTTGAGTGGTGCTTGGCACACTTCATGAGACATCTGCTCTGATCCCCACTTTAAATAAAGATGGGAGATTTGAACCGTCTGAATGACGAGAGCAAAGAAAATAGAAGTTTACAAAATATCCAAAACTCATTTATTACAAACTTAAAAAGTTGATGATCGCTGCCTGTCAGTTTAATTGTATTAATTTTATACTAGGAAAGCTTGGACAGCCAATCAATTGGCTTCCCTCCAGATGGTTCGTGATGTCACAGACATAACCAGAGGTCCACTGAAAGTCCTTTTGTTGTTCATTGACCAAGTCTTGGAGGGACTGAGTGTGGGAAACGGAGAGAGACTTTCTACTCACACCAAGGACATTTCAGTATATAAAACAGCTTAAAAAGAGGAATAATCGAAGCAGAAGTTGCAGTAAAGATGAATAACCGATTAAAGCAATAAGTCCACTTTGGACTTGTCAGGTTGAAACTGATATGTGTGGCACATTTTCAAACAAATGAAGTTAAAGTGTTTTAAAGTTTCAGATAAGATTGACCAAACAATATAAACATCAACAAAAAGTGATATCAATTGATTAACTGTCTCAAAATAGTTTTATGTTCTCCCAAAACTAAGCTTTTCAATGTTTAATTTTGTATGTGTGCTACAATAATGAGTGTGTGAAATAGTTAGACACCACAAAGTCGACTGACTCTTTATAACATTCCCACATTCACAAAAAAACTCACCCCAGTCGTCCACCTGTTCCCCTGAGATCAAACCATTGTGCCCTGTTGACATGAGTAGTGACCATATGGCAGGGCAGACTTCCTATTATCTCTAGGCCTGAGCTCTGATTGGCTCAGACTGTGGGAAATCTTTTCCAGACCAAGACCCACACATCTAGATGGAGATGAGGAACTATAAAAAGGAGAGTGAAGGAAGCCGAGATTCAGAAATTCAACCATGATACCTTCAGACTGCAGCAATGGACAGCTCTCAGGGACATCTGGTTCTGAACCACAAGGTAAATATGGATCCATGGAGAGTGCGTTAATATTTAAGTTTGTGATGATAGCGATTATAGCTACCTGTAAATGTTTACTAATCACAGTGTTCTTGATTCTGCAGCACAGAAAGCCTCTGGTGAAATAACTTGCAGAAAGCCAATCAACAGCAGCGTGGAACAGCTCAAGTCTCTCCTGGGTCCAGAGTTCCTCAAACAGCAGCCAGACTCCAAGCTGGAGAAAGCAGCATCTCCAGACATCCTGGAGATGCAGTCGAGAAACACTTCCTGTTCAAAGATAAAGTGAAGCCACTGGCCCCAAAAAGACTGAATCATTTCTACAAGTTGCTTCCTCTGAGAAAAACCTGACAGGCCACAGTCCAGACCAGCTTCTATGAAGACAAGACTTCAGTCAACAGCGCCCTCTGGAGGCCATTGTAGAAATCTACAGATTTGAATGAAAACTACTCAAACTAAATCCGACATTATTCAGCTGAATTTCTCATACTTTTGTTGGATTATTGCCAATTTTGATTCTGTTTGAATCGTCAGTTTTTCAAAACATTATATTTCCTTAGGAAATTATGTCTTTCATGTTGAGAGAAAGAATGAAGCAAGAAGCTAAACATCATGTTGGTCAAAGATTACGGACACTGGGATTATTGAAATTCAAAGCCTGATTTCTCTGCTTAAGCAGAAAATTACTAAGTTGCATTGAAATGTAATGTGTATTTTTGTCTGTCAGATTTAAAAGTATTTTCATTCAGTTTGATTTGGAAAGAAATGTAACTTTTGTTTTAAATGCACTCAGGTCACCCAATCCTTCTTTCATTTATGTTTTCATACTTTAAGTTTATCTTTCTTATGCAAAGATCGGGTCTCTGGGTATAGATCTTTTATCAGACCTAAATTTGCACTTTTGACCATGTTGGTCAATGATAAATGAAACTGAGATGTTTGAAATTCAAAACTGATTACTCTGTTGTACAGAGGGTTATTTAACCGAGCAGAAACCAATCATTTTCAGAAAGCTTTGATCTGTCAGATCTGAAAGTGTTATTATTTTGTCTCAAAAGATACCAAGTTTTATCTTAGAGTGTACTGAGTTCACTCAAGATGTATCTTATTCTTACATTGTAAATTGTAAATTCATTTCCTATGGAAACACTGAATTATTGCATAATGATTTTTCAGAAAATCTGATTTTCCCCCTTTTATCTAAAAGGATATCTAGGATGTGCAAATCTGTCTTAATTGTTTATGAACTTGCATTTCGCAAAGAAAAAAATATATTGAATTCTCATGTTGTGAAGCCTATTGTCCATCACTTTGTGATTCACCTATTATGATCTTTTCTGAGATCCAATTTATCTTTGACTTTAATATAAAGAAATGTGTCAATTAGATGAATGTTACATCACAAAATGTTCTTGTCTTTTGTAAAGACAATTGTCCCTTCGCTCATTTTGAGTAAAGCGACTTGGAGATTTTCCCAAGTTGTCGTTCTAATGTATCATCATAGTTCTGTTGCTTCAGTGGAAGATGTTATACTTTTATTTCAGTTTCTCTTAACGCCTTATCTAAAATAAAATCAGATACATTTGCACTTGAATGTTTTTGTTTCCTTCTTTGTGCATTGTAGTGCAGGCATGAAGTACACTGACCACATCATTGTAGAGTGAAGGAAACAGAGAAACTTCTTGCTGAAAACAACTACGCATCACAAAGTAGCTGCTGACATACATGCTGGAACTGCAAAGGACAACTTTACCAAATTCAAAAAGAAATTCTGAAAATTCCTCAAATAACATTAAAAATAGTAATCATTTGGATTTTAATGAGTTAAATCAAACCAAAGTCAAAGCAAAATTGATCATGGAAAATTATTTTCTATTGATCGGTTGAAGACATTTCACCATTCATTTCAGCATGTTAACACAGAGTAGAAACAAATATTGATACAGTCTTGTGAAAAAATGTGGATACCTTAAATATCCCACCCTTTTAAACGAAGCATTCACATGTAATATTTACATTTACCACATGTTGAATTTGTTTCTATCAGTGTCTGAGAATTAATACAATGTAATTACAGGTAAAAACTGAAATATTACTTTGTTTTAGAACCTAAAGAGAACCAGGTAAACACAAGTGTACTGACAAATTCAGTTTTAATTTTTGCATTTCAAATCTACACATTTTTAATTTTGTAGCAAAAAAGTTACTATTAATCTATTGTCCATGTAGAACAGAAAATGTAGAGCGTATATGTCATATTCATTACAAATAAAAGTATACAAAGGTAAGAGAGTGAAAAGAGACATGACATGGCAAAAAATAAATAGGTAAAAATAACTAAATCTATATTTTCACAAGTTCACAATCATTCCTCATAGCTGAAATTTAATGTGTTGCCAATAAAATCATGTCAGCTTTGACATCCTCTAACCTACATTAATCAGATATTGCAATACAACACATTACTATGCATTCTGATCATAATTTAGTCATGAGAGACGTAATTAGACTTCTTGTTGACTCCTGACATATTTTTCAATAATTATGTCATTTTCTTAAATACAATCAGAAACAAAGTGCTGAATTTGCTTAAAGTCCTACAAGTTTAAAAGTTTCATTTTGTTTCCTGATATAATATATATAAACGTCTAATTGTACTCTGACTTCATTTATTTATTAAAAAGAAAAAAACTGAATCCTTGTCTATTTTTATGTTTTCTTCCTTTAATGCTTACCCTTATAACAGCAATCACTCCTGAAGAGATAATTCTTTCCAAATTGTCATGTGGTGTTGGGCTGCTTGCTTAAATCTCTGTTTACAGAGATTTAAACCAGTATTCAGAGATTTGCCAGTATTCAGAGATTGAATTCTGAATACTGGTGATATTTCATGTGTACTTAAAAATAGATTGAATGGACTGAACGGATGTCAACAAAATAATGAAAGAGTCTTTGTCATCTGACACGTCACAGAACAGCTAAACAGGCCCTTTCAGCACACAAACCTTCAGTGACTCATCATCTGAACATGCTTTTGGATGACTTGCTATTTTTAAATGTCATACATTAAAGTTTGTGTGATGTGAATGATATTCTGACTGGTTTCATACAAAACGTAACAGAAGAACAAAACCAACATAAACTCTATCAGAACAACTAGGCACAATATTAAGCACAACTCTTACTAAAAAATACTGATACAGATACAATTTGTCTGTGTAATGCATTCTTCAATTCTATAAATTCAGTAAGAAAAATAAAATCAGCCTAATGCTCTTTTTATTTCAAATTTGAGCTGTCTTGAATTGGCATAGACCAAAGTTTCAACAACACAAACAGTGGGAAAACTTCCAAGAGCAAAGTCAGAGTTCAAGTTGATTTGCATTCTTAACAAACTGCAGCTGACACTCATGAAAGGCATCTGGCACACTTCATGAAATGGCATCTGCTCTGATTTCTTCTTAAAGTAAAGATTCTTTGTCTTTGTCTTCAGAAATATAAGAAATACTTCAGAGAAAAATGTATGAAAAAGAGGGTAATTTGTGTTTGTCAACAGGCTATTTTATATTTTTTTATATGTTGTAGTGAAAAATGTTTGTGAGGCAGCCAATCCTGCTGTTTCCCTCCAGATGGTTTGTGACGTCAGGCTTTCTCCCTGTTAGAGCCAAAGACCAGCGTCTGTCACAAAAGTCCTTTTGTGGTGCACCGAGTACATCGATGAAAGACCTGAGTGTGGGAAGCTGGAGAAAGTTTCTCCTCACACTAACATTACAAAACAGGGATCACACCTGCTACCTCTGGACTCCATCACAGTATGCACTATTGAGCGGTTTCCATCAGTGTGATACTTACGTAATTTCATTTTACTTTTCAGTTTTTCATATTTGCAATCTATAGGTATCACTCATTTCATAATCTTATAATTACAAACTAAAATATTTATCAGATTCCTTAACATCATTTGATAATATCAAGACATCTTTTTTTTGGTACCCATGTCTCCAAATAACAATAATCCATTTACCATTTAAATATAGATATATAGTTACAGATAGATACCATTTAAATATAGATATTTGAATATAGATATATTTAGATAATTTGTAATTATCTAAATAATTGTTTTCTGTCATTGAATTTTGTATTTTGGCATTGAGGAATTTTATCCCAGCTGCAATCCCAAATAAAAGATGTACGTTGGAAACAGAAAACAGATTAGGAAAATAAAATGAGCACAGTTCTGGTAAAATGCATCAACTTTATTTACAGCTGAGTAGGTGTTTAAAAATAGAAAGAGTCTCATAGTCTCAAATGTTCAAAATGTGTGTATATAAATTTGGGTGAAAAAACAGACTTAAAAAAAATACATATTTGTGTTGCGAAAATATGTAAGCAACATGCCATACCATACCAACTTTATTTATAAAGCACTTTAAAACAACCACAGCTGATACAAAGTGCTGCTGTACATTAAAACACAACATAATAAAAAAAATTTAAAAAAACAACTCTTACAAAGACATGTTAAAACATGTTAAAACATGTCTCTGTAAATACTTTATTTCTTAATAATAATAAAGCAGAAGTTGGAAACTGCTAATGAATGCATGTTAATTTGAATACTTTGAACAGCACTGTATTGTCACATAAAAAGTCATGTGGTCCTGAAATGTTTTATGGGAAATACGGTTTGATATTTTAATGGCATTTGTACCTGGGCAACAACTTAATCCAGATCCCTTCACTGTGTGAAGTGGAGGAATTCAGAAACTTAACACAAGAGTAAAGCCCAAATATATTTTAAACAAAGGCAGACTTGCATCAATCCTTTTAGTGAAAGGATGTGTGGGAAACCAAAAATATCTGAGTCTCAGAGGCCCAGAAGAACAATAGATCCTGACCTCTGTCCTGCCGTGACACTCGCTATAATATGGAGGAATGAGGCTAAATCCTATGTGGCGATAAAGGTGATGCTCCTTGGTAGAATCATGTAAACAATGATGTTTCAAAAGAACTACGCCAATATTTCTGGATTTTGCAAACAATATATATTTGTGCAAAATTTTGCAAGTTGTTTAGGAAAGTCATACCAATAAAACAAAAGTTTTTAAAACCAAGAATATAAAACTAGAGCAAAGATTTTGCTGAGTGGTGTCAATAAATTCTAGATGATCAAATTCTCACTCCTGATGTTTGAGTGTATTTTAAAATTTTATCAATTATTTGCCACTACCAGTTCTGTTGTTTCGCTCTAGTTGGCTGATGACATAAGACTCAGACTCTGATGGTCCGCATGCTTCACAAAAGATGCCTTTAAAGGGCTTTTGTAGAGCATTGACCACACTGGTCAATGAAAAACTGTGGGAAACTGAGAGACTTTCTGCTCATGTCATCTATATGTCACAAAACAGAGGACGCAGCTGCTGCATCTGCACCAAACAACTTTGTGACGTTTTAGGAATAAATACATGCAAATTTGGCAGCAATTATAATGATCTGAATGAAAATGGTGCTAGTGATTTTTTTATAGAAAATCACTAGCAATAAAATAAAATTTAAACAATAACCAACGGTCATTATATAACTAAATCAACTCATTCTTAGAAGTAAAACAAATTCAGTGACTGTGGCTTTGTGACTCAGATTATCCTTGAAAATAAAAAAAAAACATTTTTCAAACCAAAGATATAACAGGTAATAAATTCTTAAAAGATAATAAAAATATTTAAGTGATTGAAATTTTGAAGCTGTTGCTTTACCATAACTTATACTGTTGTATCAGTAATGGTTCTTTCTTCATAAATATACATATTTGTTAAAACAAATATGTATAGTTATACATATTTGTTAGGACAAATATGTATATTTAAGAAGAAAGAAGTAATTTGATATTTAACTTGCTGGATCTCATTTGCTAGAGTATAAATAAAACTGTCAACTTTAAAGCATTTCCGGTTTTCAAAAGAGAGAAAAGAGTGTAATTAATGTGATGCACGATGAGGCACACTTCTATTGTTCCTGTAGTCAAAGTACGAGTGTGGGAAACCAGAGGAAACTCACTCTCAAAGTCGCTCATGGACAATAGATTCAGACCTTTGACCTGAGGAGAGGCGGCGTAAAAGAAACATTCTGACACACTTTAAATCACTGCTTAAACTTGTATGTTTTCCCCACAAACACACAAATTTTAAAGTTGCATGTTTAGATTCATGTTAGTTATTATTATTAGATATTAAGGCATTCAAGTAAGTTGAAACCAAAGATGAAACTAAACAGAAAACCAACAAATTGTTGCCCCATCAGTATCAGTCAAAGTAGTATAAGCTGCCACATACTCTAAAAGATAGATATTGTCTATTTTTCTGTTTATTAGTGACAGTCATTTTTTATTGCATGGCAGCACATAGAATGCTGATGTTTTTTAATATTAATCAAAATGTCACATTATCAAATATCAAAATGTACACTTAAAAAGTTATTTCAATTTAGACGCATCTAGACGATTAGAGTGTGAGAATGTTTTTGAGACAAAGACTTAACATGATTAGTATGATCAACCCCACCAGGAGGAGAATACCACCCAGAGGGATTTGGCACGTGTGTAGTAGCAGCTGCCTAATTGTCCAGCCCTTGTACATCCATCTCAAATGTACAGCAGACTCAAAGACTGTTGGATGGGTCCGAAATCCCACTATAATATTAAATAAAACGATATTTCCTCTTTTTGGCTCCAGTATCTCTGTATATATAGAGTGACAAAAGTCACACTAAAGTGTTGTGATTTTATGATTAAATTTAGAGTGATTTCAAAATCCATTTATAATACCTACCTGGTAAAATTTAAGTTTTAAAAGTCTTATGCTCAATGTCAAATCAAGTACAATAAGGCACCAAAATAATCAATGGAAGCACAGCAGCTATTATCTTGCTGATTTCTCAGTATTTACGTCTCTGATCAGGAAAAAGATCGGATCCCTATAAAGGAAGACTGCTTTCCCACATTCATTCAGAGTTTAGGGGCCCCCACCCCGAGCTTCTCCACCTGTTCCCCTGAGACTTTAAAGCTGAATCCCAGTATGAGCAGTGAGCATGTGGCAAGGCAGAGTCTATTCTCTCCTCTCCTGAGCTCTGATTGGTTCAGACTGTGGGAAACCTCTTCCAAACCGAGACCCACACATTCATATGGAGATGTGCGACTATAAATAAGAGGGATGAAGCCAGCAGAGATCAGATTCTCTCTACAGAGACTTCTACAGAACAGATCCAACCACAGCTCTCAGGAGCATCTGACTCTGAACCACAAGGTAAGCATGAGATACATGGAAAACCAACTATTATTTTTCTAGATTTATGTGACTTTACATGTACATGGCAAAATAAGTTTAATAATGATTTTGTTTTTGCGTCTGCAGCTCATAAAACGGCAATTCACCAGCAGCATCAGGAGACTCAAGTTTGAGTTAATTAGATCTGCTACGCAGCAGACATCCTTGGGAGGCAGAGAGGCAGCAGCATCCTGCTGCGGACCGGACAGATGTTGATCAGAGCTTCTTCAGATGTGTCCAACCAGTGGGCCACTTCCTAGCAAAAGATGACCTGACGAGACAATCCTGGAGAAAGCTGCTGAACTACTTCAACAATCAGCAAACGTCCTCTGAGAGGAATGTGGTGGAGGCTGACCTTTCTCCACCAAGTCCAGATCAGCATCAGTCAGAACAGAAGATTGGTATGCAGCGCCATCTGGAGGCAGTGAAAAAGGCCTGAAGTCTGAAGCTGCATGGAGAAACTTACTTTACCATATTGGTAAATCATTACTGACTGAACTATACATAGTTCTGTGGACTGCTACTTCTGAATGAACAGAATCATTTAATTTATTGGTGCATTTTTTTGCACAGAATTGTTTTTCCTGTGGAAATGGCACAAATATGTCTTCTTTAACAAAGAAATGTGTTACAAGAACAAAATCTGATTGCATCTGCCATTGTGTTTCCTTTGTAATTTTATGATCAAATTTTTGGTTGCTCATTCCTGATCATATCGATCAAAAGTAAAATGTTATTACTCCTTTTGTGAAGCTAAACAGCGTTCTTATTGAACTTTATTTAATCAAGATATCACAAAGATCTGTTTGGAGATCTACTGATCATGCATTTTTATTTGTTTTACAATATTTGTAAAATTGTTGAAGAAACTCATTCTTATTATTATTTCACCTGTCATTACAGTGCACATCTACAGACTGTAGTTACAGTCAAATAGAGAAGGCCATGTTGGTTAAAGTTAACTGAACTAAACTTGTTTGATTTGATTTATTACATATAAGAATATTCTTTTGAATTATATATTGTTTTTATTTCCTGAGGAAATGAGAATTTGAAGGAAAACAATAATAGACCATGTTGGTTTAGATTATTTTTCTGTTTGCACAGGAACTACTTTTTCAAATACCATTAAAATTGATCTAGCTGATTTAAATGTTATTTTATACCTTTTATCTAAAGGAAGATCCATTCAGCCCATGGCTGTAAAGACCCTGACATTTTATTTTTTGTTAAAATGTCCTGGATTTCATGAAAATGCTATGCATAACCTTTGCCTTGTGAACCTAACATCTAATCTGTTCTAAGATCAGTTTGTTTACTTTAGCACTTCTGGAGAGTGACATCTTAAAACGTTTTCTATGAAAAAAATTAAGAATGATTTTTGTCATGATGATTTTGTCTTTCGTAAAGACTGTTGTTCCTCCACTTGTTTTGAGTAAAATGTCTTGGAGATTTTTCAAATATTGTTATAATGTATCACTACATTGTCATTATTTTTGATTGAATTTGTTTTGTTAAAAAATGAAATACAAGAAGAAGAAAAAATGCAGTTTTGTTTGGTTTGTAACGGCTCATAGTGTGAAAGACTTAATGCACAGTTTTCCTGTAGTGATGTCACACACATTGCTTTAGTGATCAATCTGCCTAGATGCAGATTTGCTGCTTTATCTGACTTAAAGTTCTACACACATATATCATATAAACACTCATTTTAAAGAGTTAATACAAAATCAGGGTGTTTTGTCACCTGAACCCTAGATAATGTTAAGCTTGTGAGCTAAAGCATTAGTGATATATGTTTGGAGAAAAAGTAAATAATAAACACTCTCAGAGCCCCTAGGAACTATATATATTTATTTTCTAAATAGAACTGGAAAATTGGTAATACTTATATCTGTGTAAAATTATTGTTAAACATTTTGTTACTTGGTCCTTGCTCACAATTAGCTCAGAAAGTTAAAAATAATTTATTTTAAATTTCCCAAATTCCCAAGAGGAACATGCATGAACAGTTCTACAACACAATTTCATTTTTATAAGTTAAAAACAGAAAGACATTACAACTACTGTGAGCTTTTATTTGCCAACATGCAAAATAACTTGAACTTTTAATTTTCCTCCTGCAAGGTTTTCCACACACATAATGTAAGTTTGGCACACATTGTGTGAGTAATGGCTTTTACTGTGGATTTATTTTTTTGCATTTTTGTTTCTATCATCTTTGAATCAGCGTCCTCACAATTAATTTGGAGAGGTAAAGATTATTGCAAAGGTTTTCAGAAATGCATATCTTTGCTGACCTGCACTTGACTATTTATATTTTAGGAGACCAGAGGAAGCAATCTTTCGGATAATCCTGACCATTTTGGAGAGATTTAGCACCCTCCATGAAGCATCTCTTCTGATCTCTTGTTAGTAAAGATGTAAAACTTTGACCAAAAGAGTAACGATACGTCAAGGAAATTTTTTAACTTCTGAAAAGTTAAACAGAAGAGCTGACCAGATTACGTTTAACAAGTGATAATTCCAAAATTAAACTCTGAGGCAGCCAATCCTGTTGTTTCCCTCCAGATGGTCAGTGATGTCAGGCGCTGTCACATGACTAGGTTCATGACTAACAGCCTCCACAAAAGCTGCTTTCAAAGTCTTTGTGGTGCACTGAACACATCAATGAAAGACAACGTGTGGGAAACTGGGAGAAGCTTTCTGCTCACACTTACATCCCAAAATAGAGAACACCTGCTGCATGTGGACTGTACTGCCATATCGGTTGTCCAGTGAGCTTCCATAGATGTAAATCATCTGGTTTAATTTTCTTTTTCTTTTATATTTCTGTATAAGGACCTAAACATGTAGGTAAACTCAGCAAACTGTATTTTCGAGGATTAGAGAAATGTCAGTTTTCAAGATTACTTATTACATAACAAGCAAACAACTATGACTTCACTGGTTAATCACAACCCTTTTGCCCTCAACATATTTTGATTAGGTCTAAAATGTAAAGTTTTGTTCAGACTTTCCAAACGTGAAGAGATTTTTAAAGGAAATGAAAAGAAATCTAGCATAACAATAATTACATAGTAGAACCTAATGGATTCTGAAATATTTTCTCAAATTTCTAGAGATTTGTTTTTTGTAAGAAATTCATTTTTTTCTCCATTAAAATCATTATTGATTAAACATCAATCTGGGCACCACTTAATTCAATGCTTAAAAGATTCATAGTTTACTTCGTTAACTTAATCATTAACTTTGTTTTTAAAAGAAAACAAAGTGTGTGTGAAATGTTTTGATGAATGACTTAAAGTTGATAGTATTTAGCGTCCGTAACCTCTGAAACAGCAGTGTCCAGCGGGATTTGGCACACTTCTCTTTCTTTAAAATCAGCATTTAAATGATGTTTTAACAATAAACTTTGCACTTATATCTCATAGGTTTTATTGTTTGATGAAAGGTTAGTAAAACCACTAATATCTGACACTGCTTGGCTATATTTAGGAGATAGTAGTCAGTTATCTAAGGCAGTCAATCAAACTTGTTGTTTCCCTCCAGATGGCTGGTGACGTCGGACTGTCCCTGATGGAGCAGACAGCTGGTCTCCATCACAAAAGCTGCTGTCAAAATCTTTTTCTGGTGTTCTCACCACATTTGTCATTAAGTGAGGGGAATATGAAAGACACATCTTGTTGATGCCGACTACAAGTCACAAAACGCAACTGCCCATCTGCAAAGAACAACTTTGAATTATTAAGACAAAATAAATGAAAATTTGATTGTGATAATACATGCTATATTTTCATATTTAAAATTAAGACTGTCTTTGCATGTATGTCAAATTTCAAGCAACTGTAATAGTAGTTTATAAAGAAAAAAATCATTTTTAAGAAATAAATACTTAGAAACACTCATTACTAAGATATCAGTGAGAATGTACTTAAACATTTGCTGCAACATGACTCACAGTCAGTATTTGTGGAGAACTATAAAGCATTTTTTCTGTTCAAAAGAAGCATGACAGTGTATCTAATGTGATGGATAATTAGGCACACTCCTATTATTCCTGGAGTGAAAGGACAGAGTGTGGGAAAACAGGAAACTCACGCTCAAAATCACACTGGGACAACAGACTAAAAGATGGTGACATGGTCAAAAATAGAGTTAACTTTCTAACTTATATGACAGAAATATTCAAAATCTTTTCCACCAAAACAAAAAGAAAACCTTTGAAGCCTTTTAAAGAATTATATTAATAAACTCATTACTTCAACAGTAAACCTTAAAGAAAAGACTTCCTGTTTTGATATCATCTGTATATGTACGAACTTTCATGATAATAAAATCAGTGGTTGCCCATGTCATCATGCCTGATGATTTGTGTAAGAAGACTTTTTAGAAAAAAATCAAGTTTGATTTGTTTCATGAATCACAGCTCCAGCTGAATTTGGCACATGCAGAGAAGATCCTGACCAATCATTACATGACTGTGTTATTTTGAATATTTACATCCATGGTCAGGTACCAACCCAAAAATATTTCTGTCAGCAACAAAGGTTTGCATTCCTGTAAACATATTTAAACTATTTTTCAAACTAGCTAAAGGTACGACGACAACATTCCTTTAGTTCACGATAGTCAAATTATCTGTGTTAAGGAATGCTTTTGTACCAGCACTGGACATATGGTCCATCTGTTCCCCTGAGATCAAACTGTTGAGCTCTAATCATGGACATGTGGAGGACCCTCACTTCTATTCTGTCTTGTTCAGGCATCTCATTGGTTCAGACTGTGGGAAACGCAATCCAGATCAAAACCCACACATTCAGATGGAGATGTGGGACTATAAATAGGAGTGATGAAGCAAACTGAGTTTAGATTCTCTCTACAGAGATTTCATCAGCAGCACAGAGATCCAACCGTTTTACCTACAATCACTGCCACGATGACCAGCTCTCAGGAGCTTCTGACTCTGAACCACAAGGTAAATATCAGACTCAAGAAGAGTCTGTTATTAGTTTGGTTTGCTAATGCTGTAATAAATAACAGGTTTACCAATGACTGTCATTTTTCCTGCAGACTTCAACCTGGAAAACACACATTCTGGTTTTCTTCGTGAGGCGACTGCAGAAGCAGCAGATGTGTGGAAGAGGTGGTGAACTTCCTGTCCAAAGACCTGCTGAAGACATAGTCCCATAGAGAACTGCTGAACCAGTTTAACAAGCTCCAGTTTTCCTCTGTGAAGAACTTGTGAAACTCATAGAACAGACAAGCAAGACAGCAGCACCTTCTATGGGCCATAGTAGGGAAATGTAGACTGAGGTTATATTCATAAGACCATATTGGTGTATAGTATTACAAATGCTCCAAATTATAACACATTCTTTGTGTTACTGTTCCTATATATTTCCTAAGGAAATAGCAACCAAATCTTTTAAATGGAAAAAAGAAAATGAAGGTAGTGTTTGGATAAACAAACACTGAATACTTTAAGATGTAGTCTTTCAGAATTTACTGAAAGTTTTCACTATTTCTCACTATGTGTGTTTATGTTATTTGTATTTCCTTAAGGTAACTGTGTGTTACTTTGTAATGAGTTTTTTTTTTACATTTTCCTTTTTTCTAAAAATAGATCTTGTCAGAATTATAGTAGTTTCAAAGGAAAATGATAAATAATTAATAATCTGCCATCATATGTTTGAGATGTTATTGAAAAGACTTGTTGTAAGGTCTTTTTTAACCCTGCTTTTTTAAAAGTGGAATTTTTTCTCTTATTTGCTTCATGTAAAGCAAAACTACTATTGTTTTCATCATATGTGTGTCTTTTGTAAAGACGACTGTTCCTCTACTCTAACTTTTGAGTAAATTGTCTTGAAAATGTTTCCAAGTCATTTTTGTGATGTATCATCTGATTTATGACTCTACTCTACAGAGTACAAGATGTGTTAAATAAATGTATTTGAAATAAATTAAGACCTATATTGTATGTTCTTTCTGTTGTATATGCCCTATAGAAGAGCACTGTGAAAAAACATCTACCCCCTTATAGATAGAGTGAGGGTCAGGGTTTTTCTTCAATTGTCTTTAAGCTTGACTAAGATAATCTAAATAAATACAAAATACAGAGCTGAAATGATTTATTTATGGGAAAAAATGTTCTGTTGGGGTCAGCAACTGCCATGAAGTGTTTGTGATAAATGACAATGTTTTTTGTTTTATTGACATCATTGCAGATACATTTTTACACACCTTTTCTAATTTGTTTTTTGCAAGATTGTTTTTATTCATCCACACTGGAAACATTTCAACCATGTCTGTGTGAGGTCACGTTACAGCATCTTAAACAGGTATAAACAGGTCCAAAATTTGAATAGGCCATGTTAAACTCTTATTTTCAAAAATTTCACTTCTATCTATTATGTTATGTTATTATGTCACAGCTTCCTCCTTTCTATAAAATCAGATTAAGGTGGTGGAGGCAGAGGGTAGTGGAGACCAGCTAACCAAGCCTATTCCCTTTTCAATGAAGTGGATCAGACGCTGTGGAACGATAGGATAGTAAGCCACAAATTGTCAAATAGACCTTTAATTCAGTCATTTCTCTTTTTTGTAGTTTCCATACTACATGCTCTAATTTCCCCAAATACTTGGAGATATTTAATATGTTTCTTAGGAAATATGAGACAAGCATTTGTGCTTGTTGGTCAGCAGTGGTTTGACTATAAAAATATGCAATATTTGCTCTTTCTTCATGTTGAATCATGAGCAGTGGGCTTACAAAAGCCATGTAGTGCCTTGATATCAATCAGACCAATCATAAGCCATAAATGTAACATAACTACTGACCAAAATTGACATGTAGCCAAAGTTACTAAATGATTCTGCCCAAAACAAGCCACAGAGTGTAACTAATGTAAAGCATAATGAGGCACACGCCTATTGTTCCACCAGTGAAAAGATAGAGTGTGGGAAACCAGAGGAACCTCACTCACAGAACCGCTGAGGGACAATAGAGTTCAACCTTTGGCCTAACAGGGCACTGGCAGACCTCAAAAACCAAATGAATGTTTCCTTCAGCAGAAAAAATGTCATATTATTTCCTCCATTAATATAATCATAGCATATGGTCTATACAATATATGTATATTACTGTAGTTCTTTCATTAGCCTATTTTTTCTGTCAGCTTTAATTGAAAATGAACAAAAATGGTTTAGTTACTTAATTTCAATGGATTTTTTTGGGATAATGTTAAATACAATGTTCTGTTACTATGTTATACAAGTCAGGCTTCTGCTCAGACAGTAAGACATGAAAACCCACATACTACTTACTTATTCAGAAATAAAAGCTTCAGTAAAACATTTTTTAGTTATTCTGATATTGTGTGTTTTTCTAACAAAAATCAGTTCTAAAATTAACAAATAAAGTAACAAAAAACCTAAATAAAGTGAAGTGGTAAGTAACTGCGATCTTTTTATCTATTCTTAGTCACATGTCTTTATGGAGTGTGGGAAAGCTCTGGAGAGTAGCATTTATTATAATCAGCACCACCGGTCCTGTCAATTGTTCTCAAAAGGGATTTGGCACGTGTCATAAAGCAGCTGCTATCCCATTCGTTACATGCATAGATAAAACTTTGACTGAGATGCATGAGTGTGATTTCAAATTGACAACATAAAAAAATAATTATATAACTACAGCTTTGCAAATGTTTTAGAAAAGGATCTTAGACATCAAATGTCTAACATGTCTTCAACATGTTACCAGGTTATAGCCAACATGTGGTGCTGATTGGTCAGTTGTATGGTAACCAATGTGTTCACATGAAAACTACACTTTTGTATAATTGTTTCCAAAATAAAGCAACTTAACTGGTTAAAAACAACAAATAAAAACCTTCGTCTAGTAATGTAATTTGTAAATCCATTCCCTTTTGCCACTCTTAGTAAACTCTCTTCTCTATTTTATGAATTTGTGGTGTTTCTTCTTAATTAATAAGTATTTATTTGAAAAAGAAAGGAAATAAGTAGGACAGACTCATCAAGTTGCAGCAATCTTCAGCTCCAGGTGTTGAATATCAAAACTTTTAGGACAGCCAGGGTTTTGGGTAAGGTGACACACTTCTTTTGTTCCTTTAGTTAAAGCAGTGAAAGGGCAGATTGTGGGAAACCAGAAGAATCTCACTCACAGAGTCCCTAAAGGACAATAGATTCACAGATTATATTTAAGATGCTTGTTGATGCTTGTTGATGAATGTTATAGCAGGACTAGTGTTTCTATAAAGTAGTCATAATGATTATGTAAAGACACCTAAGGTGCTTTTAGGTTAAATAAATCCAACAAAAAACAAATCCAAAGTAATTTGACTGTAAACTTCAAATCTACCAAACTACCAAATTCTACATATATTAATTACAGATATTTATTTATTTCTCTTTATTATTATCTGCTTACAGACAATAAAAATACATTTAAAAATTGCACACCAATGTGTGTCTTTAACCCCAAAAACTGAATTTGGCAGACTTCAGTTGTGTCTTGTCACCTACATAGTAAAGCTGGACTTCAATAAGTCAATAAAATTTGTCTCAGCTGGGCAACCAATCAGGCGGTTTCCCTCCAGATGGTTGGTGACGTCAGGTTGTGTCTTTGTTAGAGCGCACGTCCAGCATCTGTCACCCAAGATTCCTTTCAAAGTCCTTTTGTAATTCACTGACCACACCAATAAAGACTAGGGTGTGGGAAACTGGGAGAAACTTTCTGCTCACACCACAAACCATAAGAATATGAGCAAGTCTATTGATGGGTGCACCTGCTGCAAATTTTGACTCAGCTAAAGCAGATTATAAATAACGTGGAACTTTGCAAAATAAAGAAAGAAATGCAATATACAACCTCTCATAGAAACCATGAAAAGTAAAACTTAATTTTAAACAACTGCAATTTTGACGTAAGACAAATGTTCAATGTCAAGAAATAAAACAAACTACTATATGTTTTACCTGTTAGAAAAGATAATTGGCGCAATGTAACTGATCTCAGAATCAAGCAGTAGATTTGATCTCCATGAGAAATCACCTCTTTCCTAGATTCATACAGAGCTCAGTGCCTCTTTCCCTCCATCTCCCACCACTCCTCCACCTGTTCCCCTGAGATCAAACTATTGTCCCCTACTAACATGAGCCCTGAGCATGTGGCAGGGCAGACTTCTATTCTTTCTTGGCCTGTGTTGTTATTGGTTCAGACTGTGGGAAACGTCTTCCAAACCAGGACCCACACATTCAGATGGAGATGCGGGACTATAAATAGGAGGGACGAAGCCAGCAGAGATCAGATTCTCTCTGCAGAGACCTCCACAGCACAGAGATCCAGATATGGTTCCTACAATCAGCCCAGCAAGGACCAGCTCTCAGGAGCATCTGATTCTGAACCACAAGGTAAATATGAAGTTCAAAGAAATATAGTTATCATCTGTGGGAGTTTGTAAATGGTGATACCAATGCCACTCTGCAGAATGAGTTTAATAACTGCTTTGTTCTTGTTTCTGCAGCTCCGGAAGCCTCTGGTAGAGAAACTACGCAGAGAGCGAATCAACAGCAGCATCGAGCAACTCAAGTCTCTCTTGGCTCCAGAGTTTCTCAAACAGCAGCCAGAGTCCAAGCTGGAGAAAGCAGACATCCTGGAGATGACAGTTTGCTTCCTGAGACAACTGCAGAAGCAGCAGCAGCAGCAGCATCCAGCTCTAGACACAGGAGGTGTTGAGTTAGGCTATGCCAGATGTGTCCAAGAGGTGACAAACTTCCTCTCTAAAGACGAGCTGGAGACGCAATCCCAGAAGAAACTGCTGAACAACTTCAGCAAGCTGCAGACGTCCTCTGAGAAGAACCTGAAAGAGGCTAAATTCTCTTCTGTGAACTACACAGTCAAGACAAGTATCAATAAAGACAAGAGTCCAACCACCAGCACTCCTTGGAGGCCATGGCAGACATCTACAGCCTGAGGTTATTGCCTGAAAAAGTATACCAGACTGGTAGACAGAACATGTACCGACACGTGTTTGTTTGGATTGCTTCTATTGAATGAAAATAAGCATTTGATTTAATTGTGCTTTTATGATGTATATTATCACATTTCCTGTGGAAACAACAACATTGTGTTTTCTTTTAACAAAAGAAATGTATTGCAAATCATACTGTCTTTGAAATTGGGATTTCTCTGTAATTCTGTGATTTACTACGAATTGTTTAATGCTGATCATAATGGTCAAAAATTAAATTGTCCTTTTTTAGGACAATTTTCTTTGAACTTTTCCTGAATTAGCAGAATTATCTTCTGTAAAACTTTTATGTCTTTGTATATCACCTAATAAGTTACAATATCCTCCCAGTGAAAGCTCAATGTTGGTTTTTGAGTGATTTTTTTCAACTGATGCTTGAAAATTTACTGAAGGATCTGTGACAATAGAAAGTTCATTTCTAATGTTACTTTGTAAATGCTTTGGTGTGTCACATTTAAGTTAGTCTTAGAGTCATTATGTGATCTGTTGTAAGGTCAATCTATTTTTTTACTTTGTTAAACATTTAATCAATAATATGAGTTGTATTTTAATATACCGTATTGTCAATTGTCTATTAAAAAGATGCTTCTCTGATCTTTAGACATTTTCTTGTTGAAATCGACAAGTTGTTGTGATGTATCATCACTTCCTGTGGGAACTTCTGTACTTTCTGTCTCATTGTGCCTTTAATAAACAAACGAGCTGAAATTAAAATCACATCATTGCACGTTTATTTTACTACTTTTGGTTTTTTAAGAAACAAATAAGTAGAATTTATACATTTAGAGCAGGCAATAATCAGAAATTGATAATTGATTACTTAAGTTTCACAACTTTACTTATGTAGGTTGAGCAGCAACTCAGACAATGAGGAAAAAGGGTGTTTTATGCAGTCTATAAAATACTGCATAAAACTGGTTTAACCTGTTCAGTTACCTGTGTATAAAAAGTCTCAAAACCACACTAAAAATTGTGTCACAGCATAGTTTTATGTGTTGGTTTAAATGCCAGAGTTAGAAACAAAAAGAAAGGTTTTGACATGTCCCCCCATTAAAACGAGTCATGACAGTGTATCTAACGTGATGCTTAATGATGCACACTTTTATTGTCCCTACAGATCAATAGGTAGAGTGTCGGAAACCAGAGAAAACTCATGGTAGGGCAATAAATCTGGACCTTGGACCTGAGGAGAAACAGGTTAACTCAGAGACTGAGCAGTAACTGTAAAAGGCCTACATCAGAATGCATTCTTCCATGTTTTAGAAGTCCAGTTGATATCGACTTCTTTATTTAACTGCCTGCACTGTTGTACACTAAAACAGCTACTTCTTCAAAGAGAAAATTATTTTTAACATAAATGTAGTGAAAGCTTGCCTTATTTTGTGATTTTATTTCTTCAGTGGTGTCTAAATATTTTGTATTTTTGAAATGTTACCTACAAACGTCAATACTGAAGATTTTTCAGCTTTCAAAGGTTTTATAAAGCTAAATCATAAATCTTTGAAAGATAAATCTTATATAACAGTATCCATATTTGATAATGCAGTTTGCTTCTTTAGTTTTACAGCAAAGACTTAGGGGAAAATTTAATAACAGTTATGTTGTCAAAACTTAATTTCTGTTGAGATAGGAATGAGAATGATTTTCTTTTAAGAAATTTTAAATTTGAGCAACTTTAAATGTTTTAAAGAAATATGGAACTAGGGTTCATTTGGATTTAGGGGGATGAGGGGATTTCATTTAATTCAGCAGTGAATGAGAAAGCCCTGAAGAGGAGTTTAATGTAATTAACATAATCAACCTCACCAGCAGTCGACCAATCTCCAAAGGGATTTGCCACGTGTCGAAAAGCAGCCCTTTCCTTCTTAAATGTGTTTAAACATTTCATCCAGTTATGGAAGAAAATACCAATTACAATCCAAAATGTATGACAATATGTAAAATATTTAAAATAGCCATTAATTTCAAAAATACTTTGTTAACTAAATTAAAGTAGGATTGCAGTTCATAAATGTAAATTTTTTTTATATGTTTCAAGATTCAAGATTCAAGATTCAAGAGACTTTATTGTCATTCACATCACGTGTTACATGAGGTAGAACGAAATTGAGAGTCACGGCCCCAGTTACATCCAAATATAAAAACTAGCTACAAGATGACATTATTATAAATAGGAAAAATATTTACAAATATAAGAACAATATAAGAACAAATTTCATTATGTTTGTTTAACAGAGGCAACTGCCTATTTAGTGGGACACAGTTCACATACTGAGGAGATTCTGCTCTGATTTGTAACAATTTCAATGCCATTTTGTTATTGGTATTGAATCTAAACTGTGAAAGATTGTAATGTCTTTGTGAAGAACTTTCACTTTTAGAGGTTTGAAAGTGAAATATTGAATAACAATGGCCCTCCTCAGAGAGGTCATGATTGCCTTATGCTTTGCATAATGAGGCACACTTCTATTGTTCCTCTCATCATAGGATGGAGTGTGGGAAAACAGAAATGGCTCACTCACAGAGTCGCTGTGGGACAATAGATTCCGACCTTTGACCTGAAGGGAGACAGATTAAAAAGGAGCCCAGCTACAGACACACAAGTTGTTTTCAGCCTCATATAGATAAATCTCTTACTTTCCTACAAAGTTCATTTCTGTAGGTTTGTTTCTACTAAATAT